>OU611756.1:1205571-1451807 GCA_914767535.2 Dunaliella primolecta
TAAGCATACTGAACAGAGTGAGCATGAAGCTTCAGAGCAAACCTGGTAGCTGTATGAGTGTCAAGACCAAGCTCTTTAAGAGGCTCCAGAGTGTGGGGGGTGTAGATGACGCCTCCCACACCTAACAGAATGGTATGGAGGGTGACTTGAGCTGAGGCCCTTGAGAGATGGCTACATAGGTCGCAGTGCTGTTGCTTGGAGGCCTCAAGCTGGTTCTTGGGCCGGGTGTCTTCACAGTATTTGACCTCCGCGAGATGGACGTGCCTCTGTTCTGGAAGGAGCTGACTAGGATGACGGACCTTGGAAGGAGGTGGAGTGGCTGTGGCTGGCGCTGAGTGCTCCCTGTTCCCCCCGCGCCCTCTACTTCTCAATGGATACCGGGAATTGGTCCTTGGCACTCTTCTTATTGGAACAACTAAAATGGCATCAGGGCGACTAGAAGTGAGCCTTTGTTTGTCAGGGAAACGACGAGGGAAAGTGAATTTGGGAAGGGTTCTATTTGTTGAGTGTTCAGGGATCTGCAGGTTCTGTAGAGCAAGACGATCTGCGCTGCCAATGTCCATGGAGGCAAGGCCTGCCCCAAAAGGGCCTTTGCTGACACCGTTAAGGAGGATTCTGCTGGCAATGTTGTGACGCTCAGTTACCATATTTGATATGGTGGAGTGCTTACATCCTGAAAAAATGTGAAGGGCACTGTCTGGCTCCCCACAGAGGGGACGTTGTAGGCTGGAGGACATCTTAAAGCGTACAGCATGCTTTTGATTGAAGAGGGTACCTGTGCGGTAGTTGAAAACGTTTCGCTTCATTTTAAAAGGAAGTTTTGGCATGGTCCTGAAGGCATTGCTAACCTTTTTATGGACTGTAGGAAGTAGGCTTTCATAGTAAGAGTAGTATCCTGTCTTTGTGTTAGCATTTCCAAGTCTGTGCTTTGAGTGCATGTGCGTCCTCAGAGCATCACACAGGTTGGAAAAGTGTTTAAACTTAGGGGCAGGCGAGTCAGGGCGTTCTGATGTGCTTGCATGGGGGCGGGCAGCTTCCTCAAAGGCAAGCCAGGTGGTGTCATGGAAAGGATTGCCTCCAAGGTTGACACAGGGGAAGTGTCTGCAGGGGTGTCATCACCCCGAATAGCCTGGTGTTGGCAATGGCATCTGCGCATTCGTTGCCCGCAATTCCAGTGTGAGATTTAACCTTGTAGAGATAGATAGGGGTAGGTGAATTGCGCACAAGCTGTATGATTATTTTAAGTTTATGGCCTTGGACATGCTGGCGATGAAGCTCTGGATACAGTATTTGCTTTCTGATTTGGAGGAGTGAAGAAAGGCTATCAGTAGCGATGTGAGAGTGGCCCTGGAGAATGGCAGCTGCTATTACTGCTAATTCAACCCTTAAGATTGTATTTGTGATTCCTGCTCCGTTTGGTTGGACATAATTGGGACTTACATTGTCAGGGTGGTAGACTCCTGCTCCTATTACTTGTCTTCCGAGGTGTATTTGGCAGCTACCATCTGTGTATGCCCGCTCTTTCCAATTCTGAACTTTTCGAACCAGTTTTGGACTAACTCTGGGTTGGAAGTTGGTTTCTGCGTGTGCTGCAGACTACTGGGGCGCCAGCAAGTATAAAAAAGAAGAGAAAAACTACGCAGGCAGTGAAAAACTCCCCACATCAATTAAGGATAAGAGGATACCTAGGGCCCAGACACCATGTATCCCTTTTACAAAGAGAAAGAAGTAAAGGGTCAATGGGGTTCAGGAGGTTTATGGCAGTACCCCATACCTGAGAAAGAAAAACTTTGTAGGCAGAGGAAACTCTCCCTACATCAATTAAAGAGAAGGAGACACATTGGCTCAGTATAGAAAAGGCCCGAGTATAGGAAGGAAAAGAAAACCACGCAGGCAGTGAAATCACTCCCCACTTGAATTATAAAAAGAGGATATCTAGGGCCGAGGCGCCATGTATCCTCTTCATGTCGTGATCACCAGGAGAAGAACTGGTTACAAGAACGTCCGCTGTTCCTTAGTACTATGTGGAAAAGTCACGCATGTCCGGGAGACGTTCGCGACGTCCGATCAGTGGTTACCGATCGTTTCAAAGTCAATGGGGATCAGGAGTGTTTCTGGCGGTAACACGTGCCTATTCTCGGTGATGGGAATTGAAAGAAGTCTTCTCAAGAGCGCGTCTGGTGCTCAGCAGGTTAAGGCTAGCAAGTTTATAGGCGCACTGGACAGAATGAGCATGAAGCTTCAAAGCAAGCTTGGTGGCTTATTGAGTGTCAAGGCCAAGCTCTTTGAGGAGCTCCAAAGTGTGGGATGTATGTTCTGTATGTCATCCTTGCGCAGGGGCCATGCTAATCTTCTCTGTATCGTTCCAATTTTAATATATGTCCCGAAGGAAGTATGTTCTGTAACATATGAAGTTTGTAAGCATTACAACAGAAAGAGCTTTATATAAAGCTTCAATTGAAATAAAGGAAGGAATTGAAACAAGCCACCAATTGGTAGTTTTATGAGGTTATGAGGTTATGGTAAAGCTCTTCCAGGGCTCAAAAGACGGAGTGGACAACACTCCACACCATCCTGTCAAAAGAAAAGAAAAGAAAAACTACGCAGGCAGTGAGAACACTCCCTACATCGGAAATGTTATATTTCTTTACCAGGGCATTTCCAGTAGTACATCAAATAAGGAAAAGGGGATACCTAGGGCCGAGGCACCGTGTGTACCCCTCACC
This sequence comes from Dunaliella primolecta, assembly GCA_914767535.2. Lineage (NCBI taxonomy): Eukaryota > Viridiplantae > Chlorophyta > Chlorophyceae > Chlamydomonadales > Dunaliellaceae > Dunaliella > Dunaliella primolecta. The sequence goes on from OU611756.1 coordinate 1,208,298, forward strand.
AAGGAAAAAAAAAGAATCAATGGGGATCAGGAGGGTTACTAGCAGTAGCCCGTGCCTGATCTTGCTGATCTTATAGGTGTGGGCGTGTCATCCACACCCCTCAGACTTGGGACCCCTGCATGCTTCAAGGTAAGTTGCTAACTTGCCAGCACCAGGCCTTAGGAGCCTGCCTTCCACTTTTGGAGCTTGAGTTTTTTCCCTTTCAAGCCAATTGTTTCCTTTTTGGCTAGCCCATAGTGTTTCTAACAGTAAAAACACTACGCCAAGTGCTGAAGGCAGATTTACACCTTGCTGATATGGATGAGTCCTGTTGGTCTGCACACGTATCTAAGTCATTTAGTGGCATGCGCAATAAGGAGGTGTTTAAACAAAGATTGCTGAGTGCTTCCAAGATACCCATGCAGGATTTCTTAGGGGATTTGAGGTACAAGGGTTAGAAGGGTTACAAGGGAAAAAGGCCTCAGTCAAGACGTTTGACTGCTAGCCTGTTCATAAAAGTAGAAATTTAGAAGGAAAAAAAGAAGTTTGTTTGTGTTTTTTTTTCTGGCAACAGCTGGTAAAGACGGCTGGTAAAGGGAAAATGCTCATGTCCAGTCATGGCAGAGCCTCTGAGGGCACACACGCGTGGTACGGATGAGGGAGCAGAGGAGCACAAGCCAGAGCAGAGGTCCCACCACACGGAACACCTTCAGCCTTAAGCGGACTCTCTGAGAAGGTTTGGGAGGAAGCGGACGCCCTAAGTCCCTGAGAGGTGAACAAAAAAGCAGTGACTTACCATCACTGGTGTGGGAGACCTTTTAATCAAACAGCACGCACACCCTTCTGTATCCCATCATATTTATTTATAGATCTGGATAAAGGAGTCATGAGGAATGTGAGTAGGTTTAGGCTTCGTGCCCACTGCTTGAAGCTTTAGTCCTGTAAATGCTTGGGTGGTTCAAATATTTGTGATAAGTGTGGATGTGCTGAAGTCCAGGACGAGAAACATGTTTTTTCTATTGCATTTGCTGTGAGTTGTGTGAGCTGCGCAGAGATTATAAGGACCTGTTTATTGATCTTTATAAACCATTGCACACTTATGCCCAGCTTCCAAACACTGATTTTATTCCTTTCTTGGCGAGCTTTCACTTTTTGACTGATTTCGAGGTCAATGCTTTTCTAAATCAAGACTCACACAGATTTTCAAAATTTTTGTCTCAACTGGTTTCAATTTTTGATGCTGGATGAGAATGTTTCACCAGCAGCCGATCAGCCAGATTCTTGGGCTGTAGGCCAACCTCCCTTGTAACCCTAGGGCTGTAGGCCAACCCCCGAACAAATTTGCCAAATATCATCACTGGATGGCACTTCCTTTGAGATCCTTGTCTGTTCATGGTGCGCCCTTTTCTGTCCCCAGGTATTTGCATCTTGATTTGGGCAAGCGCACGCTAAGAAACATAGCACGTTTTTGCTTACATGCTCATACTTTAAGAGTTGAGACATCACTTTGGCAGGAGCACACATCAACTTGTGGTAAATGTGAACAAGGACTCCAAGATGAAAAGCATGCGGTGTTCCTTTGTTCTTGCGCTTCTGTGTGTTCTCTTCGAAGGGCTTATGCACAGTTATTTTCTGACTTCCCCTTGTCTTATAGAATTTTTTTGGACGATTCAGGCACTTTCTACTATTCTCAAGCTAGCTCTGAGGATGCTATTCATTTCTTGCAGAAGCAAACTAATGACACTTATCGTTTTATTTCCGATCTCATGGATATTTTTTTGTGCAGTTGGAACAGTTGAGCAGACCGAGCAGCCAAACTACCTGGCTGAAGGTCAAACCCCATTGTAACTCATTGTAACTCATTGTAACCCTAGCCCGTTTGGGAAATCGCCATGTCCTGGGCTGATGTGAGGAAGACAAAGAACCAGGCACGCTCTTGAGAAGGCTTATTTAAACTCTCATCCACAAGATCAGGCACGGGGGACTGCTAAAAACCTCCCGATCCCCATTGACTTTTCTTTCCTCTTCATGGAGGGGATACATGGTGCTCAACTTTGTTTTCACGCTCAGTTGACAATTACACACAAGTTTGCTTTGGGTTTAAAGGCACCTTTTTGCTTCAGCTAAGCTGCCCTTGTACGACAACTAGTAGGCAGGTACAGCTATGTAACTCTATCCTATACTATACTATAAACGGTGCCTTGGCCCTAAATTTCCTCGAGGGCCCCTTCCACATTAATGTACTACATCAAATTGAAGTCCCTAGTAGAGACTCCCAGTGGGCTGCCAAAGCGTGTGTGGTACGTTTTAGGCATCCCCTTTCCTTAATTGAGATGGGGAGTGTTTTCCAGAGGCTCTGCCTACATAGTTTCTTTTTGTTTCCCACCGCCTTCATGATCCTACTGGAAGCATGATACTCTTTAAAGGGCTCTTTAAAGGGCTCTTTTGATTAGTTGCCAAGCCCACTGTCAGTGTCAGCGCAATCTTTTTAATGGTTGTTTAGTTATGCACGCTAACTGGTTCCCAGTGTAAATGACAACTTTTTCCTTGCAGAAGCAATAACAGACGGCTCCAAAAAACAACCCATGATGGTGCATGAAATCTGTTGTTTGTCAGGCACCTTTTTACAATGTTTCCCCAAGAATGTCAGGTATAACACCTCGATCCACTCATATTTTCACTCAGGCATGCAGCAAGAGCCTCCTGCCTCGATCCATGCTTCTAAATGCGTGCACTCAATCCCTGCCACTCAATGCATGCAGGAGCAGCCTCCTGCCCGTGGCCAGCACCAGCAGAGCATGCGGCTTCTCACTACCAGCTAATCGGAAGCCAGGAATGAGCCGCGCCCCAAGCACGCGCTCCCCATCCTGCAGCGCAGCAAGAAGAATAGGCAAAAGATGAAAACAAGATGGGCAGCAAGGTACAGAAACACATGTGCGCCCCAGCACGCGCCCCCATCCTGCAGCAAGTTGCTTCTTTTAAGGTGATAAGGCGTATGATCAAAAGACTTGCACCAGAAAACAATGCACTATGCCCCCAGCGTGCATTCCTGTGCAGGCAACAAAAAGACACAGGAAAAAACAATTGCCAAGCAGTGCTCAGACGCAAACACCAGCTACACAGCACCAAGAGGCGTTCACGCTTAGCATTTAATCTGAATCCCACAAGAAGAAATGAATGGTCAGTTGGATGCAGGCAGCAGCATTACAACAAGCATGCACCCAGTCAGGGCGTGCTTCACACCTTGCAGCATTAAGAGTCTCTTTGAACTTTTTTGCCATGTACATTGGTGCTCTGGCAATATCTATTTCTGCAAAAACCACTAGCTAAGCTGGGCACCCTTTTCTCAGTACACCTTATGCTAAGTTTGCTTAAACTGGCAAGGTTCGATCGAAAAGCTTGAGGCAAACCAAATGATGAGGAGGATGGCACAGGCCTGGGCCTTCAATTCTGAATTCCAAGCCTTGGGTTCAAACACTCACGCCAACTTCTTGAGGGCTTTGCAATAAGACATGCAAGTGTGGGACACCACGCACGACCACCCACGGAAGTGGCATTGCCTTTGTCATCGGGCAAGGCTGCTGCCTCAGGACAGCTGAGGCAAAGGTGTTGAGGCAAAGGCCTATCGCGGCAAAAGGGTGCTGTCTAGGGTCAATCCAGGCACAAGGATGCCCCTTGATATCAATTTGGACAGAGGGGTGCTGTTCAATGTCGATTGTGGCGAAGGTGCTGCCTATACTTGATGAGGGCAAGGGTTCTGCCCAAGGTCAAGTGAGAACCTTGTTGCCATTGCATGCCCTAAAATTCCGGGCATGCACACGATAACCTGGGGCGCCTTTAATGTATGCCACTCCTCAGAGCACCAAGAGCACCAATGAGAACCACCACTGTGCAACACTGAGCACCAGCCTTGCACTCCTCAGCAGCCTTTCCATTTGCAGCGCGCATCTAAATGTAAGAGTGTCCGCTTCACCTTGACTCCAATGAATTCAACCCCCCCCTCTCTCTCACTCTTGCACCTTCACAACTGCTACACCCTGAATTGAAAAATAAGCCACCTCCCCCCCCCTCTCACCTGCAGCTCCATGTCCACAACCTGCTGCACCCCATACTCCTCGCCCGTGCCCACCCAGCCATACACATAGTAGAACTTTGAGGCCTCCACCAGCACTGCAGCAATGCCTGCCCCCTCGTCACCGGGCGTCCCTGTTTGCATGTGTTTGCAAGGAAAGACAGAAACGTGACAACAGGGAGCAGAGGAGGCGGGGGTGATGAGGCCGGCTTGGATGAATCGCGCATGCAGGAATTAAGGTGGAAACATTTCAATACTGATTTGAGTCTCTCCATACTCTGGCTCAAAGTGATTTCATACTTAAAGATCCTTGAAGCCAGAAGGGCAGGGAAGTGACAAAGCAAAAGAGTGGTTTGTGGCAAGCGTGCTTTAATAAGCCAGGGTAAGCATCCTGTGGCAAAGCGGGCTTGGGTAAGGACAGGGAAAGTGCATTTTGCAAAGCGCACTTGGTTGCAACAGGAAGGCCAGAAAGCTGGGGCCAGGCGTGCTTATTCGCAACAGGGCAAGTGCTTTTTTACCAAGCGTGCTTGGTTGCAACAGGGCAAGAGACCAGTGACAAAGCTTGCTTGTGTGAGATGAGGCAAAAGTGTTTTTGACTCAGCTTGCTTGGATGAGACAGGGCAAGGGTATTTTTGGACAACTAGTGTTTGGCAAGCGTGGTTGGATGAGATGGGGCAAGAGTGTTTTTGACTCAGCTTGCTTGGATGAGACAGGGCAAGGGTACTTTTGGACAACTAGTGCTTGGCAAGCGTGGTTGGATGAGCCAGAGCAAGAGCCCTGTGACTCAGCTTTGCTTGGATGAGACAGGGCAAGGGTACTTCTGGACAACTAGTGCTTGGCAAGCGTGGTTGGATGAGCCAGAGCAAGAGCCCTGTGACTCAGCTTTGCTTGGATGAGACAGGGCAAGAGTACTTTGGGACAACTAGTGTTTGGCAAGCGTGGTTGGATGAGCCAGGGCATGAGCACTGTGACTCAGCTTTGCTTGGATGAGACAGGGCAAGAGTACTTTGGGACAACTAGTGTTTGGCAAGCGTGGTTGGATGAGCCAAGGCATGAGGTTATGACAAAGCTCGCTTGGTTGCAGGAGGACAGAGGAGTTTTATTTGACCAAGCATGCTTGGATGCAACAGGGCAAGAGCAGCCGAGGGGACAGCAATGGCAGCCTAGTAAGGCCAGGCCAGACAAGGCAGCTGAGCATCAAAAGCAAGCAACCAGCTTTTTCCTGCAAAGTCAAGGCATGAGGAGCACAAGCGCCACCACAAGGTGGCCTCAAAGCAGGGCAAGGGAGGCTTTCGATAGTAACAAAAGCACCCGAGCAAGGCCAAGCAACACATGGAGGCCATTCATTTGAGGCAGGCATCCCTCAGAGGCCAAGCATTGAAATCAAGCACTGGGGCCAAGCCAAGCATCCACAGCCCATAACTCAAGAAAAGGATTGCAGCCCATGCATGTCTTATGGCATAAGTAAGGAGAAGGATTGTGTGTCCTTTCTGACGCATGAAACCCTGTGGCTGCATGCTTGCATAGGCTTAGCAGCGTAGTGGCAAGGCTAATGCATTGTCTTTGTGTCTCAACTTTTAAACCAAACAGAGAGAGAGAGAGAGAGAGAGAGAGAGAGAGAGAGAGAGAGAGAGAGTCAAAAAGAAAGCAAGCATGTAAGGAGCATCAATCGCAGATTGCAAGAGTGCAAGCCTGCTGTCACAATGCACTGCTGTCGCAATGCGCTGCTGTCACAATGCACTGCTGCTGTGCTGTCACATTGCGCTGCTACTGTGTTATCACAATGCACTGCAGTCACAATGCGCTGTTGTCAAAATGCACCCAGTGACTGCTGTCACAGAAGTGCTGCTGCCACAACGCGCTGCTGCTGTACTGTCACAATGCGCTGCTGCTGTGCTGTCACAATGCGCTGCTGCTGTCGCACTGCTCATGGAGGCAACATGATTGAGGCAAGCATCCTCAAAGGCCAAGCATCTAAAGCAAGCTTGTAAGGAGCATCAGTAGAAGAATGCAAGCCTGCTGTCACAATGCAATGCTGACACAATGCGCTGCTGCTGTCGCACTGCTCATGGAGGCAACATGATTGAGGCAAGCATCCTCAAAGGCCAAGCATCTAAAGCAAGCTTGTAAGGAGCATCAGTAGAAGAATGCAAGCCTGCTGTCACAATGCAATGCTGACACAATGCGCTGCTGCTGTCGCACTGCTCATGGAGGCAACATGATTGAGGCAAGCATCCTCAAGGGCCAAGCATCTAAAGCAAGCTTGTAAGGAGCATCAGTAGAAGAATGCAAGCCTGCTGTCACAATGCAATGCTGACACAATGCGGTGCTGCTGTCGCACTGCACATGGAGGCAACACAATTGAGGCAAGCATCCTCAAAGGCCAAGAATCTAAAGCAAGCACCTATAGGGCAAGCCAAGCATCCTGAGCTCATGAGCAAGCAATGATTTGCATCCCCTCCCTGAGGCTCGATATCCTGTATCTGCATGATTGTCAACAAAGTGAAAGTAAAAGTTTACGCTAGGCAACAGCCAGCATGCATCCAGGCAAGACCCAACAGATTATTGTACAGGTTTCCCAGGTATGTCGCCACAGCTTTGGCCTCGTCTTTGCATCTTACAGAGAGCTCAGGAGAAATGCACTCGCAAACAGCACCGATCGAGGATCGCAAGCCGCAGCTGCTGTTATTGCACGCACCTGTCAATACGTGCTTGCGCTGCGTCTTGCCAGCTGCGATGTATGCAAGCGCGGGTATCGTGTAGATGTGTTTGACGGTTGGCGTCAGGTCATGATCTGGCCATGTTAAGTGGAGAACACATGCGTCTACATCATCAGACACTGCCAACATCCCTGGGGTGTCGTTTGTCAGCACCTGCGTGTGCATGTGTGTGTGCGTCTTAAGGGGAACACCCACTTTTCCTACTTCTGGCATTGATTTAGAATGGCCAGAGAGAGAGAGAGCCACAAACGGATCGGTGGAAATGCTATGCATGCATCTGCACAGCTTGCCCAACTCCTGGGGGAGGCAGCCCTGCATGTCTGAGCACACTTGAACTTATGAGCTCTCATATCTCACACATGAGCAGATCCACGCACTGACCGAGGAAAAATGCTTTAGCATTTTTGGGGCTCTGTCAGGGAAGGGAGCAAGCATGCGCGCAACGACGGACAGAGCACTTATTGCGGTTGCGTCACAGGGTTCAAACTTGCACTACTTGCATGCATCATATGATCAGACTCCCAGAGCTTCAAGCTTATGCATCATATGCTTCAAGCTTATGCATCATATGCTTCAAGCTTATGCATCATATGATCAGACTCCCAGAGCTTCAAGCTTATGCATCATATGACGAGCTTATGCATCATATACATGAGCTTATGCATCATATGCTTCAAGCTTATGCATCATATGATCAGACTCCCAGAGCTTCAAGCTTATGCCTCCATGCACCCAAACCACAAGCAACCTGTCCATTTGTGACAGATGTCTCTTGTGAAACCTGCTCATTACTTTGCTCTACAGGAGCCTTTGATCCACCTCAGACTGAACTCATTCATGAGCCCCACGCAGAATCCTGCCACACAGGTGGGCGTTCCTACCCACTTTGGCTCTACATGCAAACTGTATTGCACTCACAGCCATTTTAAACAACACACCAAAATCCTGCATAATCAGGCTCTCACACCACATTCTGCAGCACGAAAGCAAACAGATTCCGCAAACTGCGCCTGCTCTGCCACTGCACACCAAGCGCCCACCTCGGGACGCCCCACCTTGGAACGCCCACACAGGAAATTCTACACAGGCGAACATCTTCCTCAAACTTCCCCTGCTTGGCCACCCAAGTACCAGAGTCCGCCACATGAGGCCCATACACATGCGTGCCGCACAGGCAAACGTCTTCCTCAGTTCAAACTTTGGCTCATACAGCCACCAAGGACCCAGCAACTCTCACCTTGTGAGGCCCGCACGATACCCGCCACTCTGCAGGATCCCCCCCGATCTGGGACACTCCCCCATGCTGACTCCCTTGCTGCTGCTGCTGCTGCTGCTGCTGTTGCCCTTGTTGTTGTTGCTGCTGCACCCATGCCACCACGAAGTCGCAGGGAGCAGTGCCATCCGCTCCCTCCCCCATGTCCAGCGCCCCGCCCTCATTGTACAAATCAGCCCACTGTTGCTCCGGCAGCGGCCCAACCTGTCATTGTACAGATCAGCACAGATGAACACAGATCAGCAGATTAAGTGTCATCGCACAAATCAGCCCACTGTTGCTCCGGCAGCGGCCCGACCTGTCATTGTACAGATCAGCACAGATGAGCACAGATCAGCAGATTAAGTGTTATTGCACAAATCAGCCCACTGTTGCTCCGGCAGCGGCCCGACCTGTCATTGTACAGATCAGCACAGATGAGCACAGATCAGTAGGTCATGTCCTTGCACAAATCAGCCCACTGTTGCTCTGGCAGCAGCCTGACCTGTCATTGTACGGATCAACATAAGCACAGATCAGCACAAATCAGCAGGTCACGTCATTGCACAGATCAGCCCACTGTTGCTCTGGCAGCGGCCTGACCTCATTTTCGCTCGTGTACTTGGCCAGCCGCTTGGCAGCCTGGGCCAGGGTGCGAGGGTCCAAGTCACCGTCATCTTCCTCCATGTCACCTGTGTGTGTGTGTGTGTGTGTGTGTCTGCGTGTGTGTGTGTATGTGTGTGTGTGCGCGCGCGTGCATGCGACTTTCCAAGACGCATGCAAAAGCCTGTGACCTCTGTGTCAAAAACGTTCCTATCTTCTCGGTGAGTTCACCGCTCCCTAGTGCTCAATCTGTGCAATATCGGGGACACAACTAGGTCCTTGCAGCATCACACACATACACACACTGCAAAGATTTCCTTCCATTACCACAACAACACATCAGTGGGCGCCTCTCCCTGCACTCTTCATGCATTGACCCTCCAGTATTACAGGCAGAAATTCTTCACAAACCAAAACTGTTCTCAGCAAACCAACACGTTTGCAGGCTGCTCCCTTACACAATCCACATACTCCACACCTTTCTAACCAGTAGCAGTCAAAATGATGCCCAAAGTTGCAGATACAAGTACGACACTAAGCCACTCCGACCCAGCATTTTCAAGGGCTAGCTTTTCTTACACCCAAATGCTCATCGCCTGCTCCTGCGATATCAAAACATGCGTTTTTCCAGCAAGCAGTATCCTTCAACCATATACCTAACAACAGGTCCTTCCTGCAAAACTACTAAAATTAGGCAGTAACGACTAAATTTACACAGGCAATGGAAACAATCCCCACATGAATAAAGGGAAAGAGGATACCTAGGGCCGGGGCACCATTATCCCCTCCACCAAGAGAAGGAAGGAAAGGCTTACTAGCAGCAGTACCCTGCCCTTCCTGCACACTATGTGCTCCCCCACCTCTTACGCCTCTGCAGCCAAGCCCCCGAAAATTTCATTACTTCTTATGCTATGTGAAGACATTAAAAGTAAAAGGAAAGACAGCTCCACATGCTCTATGCCCTCCTAAACCTCTGCAGACATACAAGCACACCCCTGAATTGCCACCCCTTTTACTCGTTATACAACACACCTGCAGGCTGCCCCTTCCTGCACTCTGCGTGCTCCACACCCTTCTACACCTCAGCAGACAAGCATGCCCCTACAGGTCACCACTTTTGAAAACACGACACACCTGCAGGCTGCCCCTTCCTGCACTCCACGTGCTCCACGCCCTCCTCCTCAGCCGCAGGTGCTGTCGTGGGGGGAGCACTGAAACCTACCCCCCCTCCTTGCTGCTGCTGCAGTTGTTGGGGCTCATGGGTCTCATCGGTCCCTAATCTGCCTGCCATGCCTGTCGAATCCCAGCCACTGGGGTCCAGACCTAGAGCTACTGCGTCTGTGCGAGGGTTGGGGAGGGCAGCGTGCGGGGGCAGCGGGGAGCGGGCCAGCAACTGTACGGCCTGCAGCGCATGGATGCTATTGTAAGTGCTAAACTCACACAAGCCATGAGGTGTGGCTTGTTTGTGGAAAGCTCACAGCCTGTGAGCAAACTGGGGCAGGTGTGCCGGCTGAAAAAGCCGGATAAGGAGACCAGCCTTGCTCACTGCTTAAGGTGGTGAAAGGGGGAGCATGCTGACGTTTGGACTACCTGTGGTCCAGCATTAAATCAGGTCTACATTGGCATGGGCGTGAGCTGGGATCATGCACACTGCTAAGAGCATGTTGTTTGCATTAACACGGGTGGGAGCTGGGCACATACATGCTGCTGAGAGCCCGCACGCATATGGTGTAGCCACCATCTGTGCGTCCTTATGCGTCTGAAAGCACAGATGATCGTGCAGGATCGTGCAGGATCATCTGTGCTTTCAGAAGCATTGGGACGCACAGATGATCGTACAGGATCGTGCATGATCATCTGTGCTTTCAGAAGCATTGGGACGCACAGATGATCGTGCAGGATTGCATACGTACACCTCGCTGCCAGTGCTAGAGCTGCGGGGTGGGTGGGTGCTCGAAGCTGGCGTGCAACATTGCAAGGAGTGTGGCGATGGGCATTGAATGAACGTAATGCCTGTCAAGTGGGGAAGGAATTTCTTTGGAGCTGCAGGAGGCTTTATTGAGGCAGAACAAGGCAAAACCCTGATCACTATGGGTTGACAAAATGCTCAGCAGGTAAAGCTGCGCTCCACTTGCATAAAGATGAGATAAGGCACCTACTGTCGATTTCTAACTCGATGGCTGTGTCATTGAAGACGCACCACATCTTGCCCAACTGGTAGTACAGGTTATGCAGACCAAAACAGGCTGCGTGCATAAAAGACAGGTCTCCTAGATAGTCAGGCAGCTGGGGTCTCAATACCCCATACCATCTCATGGCGCACAACTGCTGAATTCGTCCTCCGCAAGACTTAGCTTACCTGATGCATCATTGCTAGGTCTTGCATACTCAGTTTCCCTTGGGCAAGAACACCCCACTTTCTGGCTGACTCAAAGTAAATTTGCTGTCATGCGAGGCAGTGGATAGAGTGCTTGAAACCCCTGCCATACCATGCCCGTTTTTTATCTGCTCACATAAGGTATATGGAGGACACTAAAAAAAAAAGCAGCCTCAGGGACAAAGAGCACATGGAATTCCTGCCATGTCATGCCTGGGGCGAATTTGCTGTACCATTCTCTACTGTATTGAATTTTGACGGGGCTGAGCACCAGGGCCTCCGGCCAATGTAGACCATCGCAGGCTTGCATCTGTTGCAGAAGGCCTGTTACTGCCAGGCTACATCCAGTTCCTGTTTGCATCCAGCCTGTTACATTTCATGGCTGCATAGATCATTGGCATGCTTCTGCGCAAATGGTTCTGCACATGCACTGTGTAACATGGCTGCATCATCATATTGCATGGCTGCATGTATGGGGATGGCTAAGGAGCGTCTTGCAAAGTGGCAAAGAGGGTCAAAGAGGCTATTTCAAGCCTGTTTGATCCCCTTTCAAGCCTCTTTGGAAACAGTCTTGGTTGGTTCAATGATGAACAATTGATGACCCTCGTTACCCACCCCCATGCATAGATCACTGCGCACCTGCACAGACGGCTCCGGAAGCACATGCATCATGTTACATGGCTGCTTATATCATTGGTTTGGTTACAGGCACGTCTTGCTTCAGCTACGCTGCCCCCGCAGGCAGGTACAGCTATGTAACCCTTCCCTTCCCTTCCCTTCCCTCATATCATCGGCACACCTGCCATATACATATGTCACATTTACTACATGGCTGCACTACCTATGCTGCATGGCTGCAATATCATGGCTGCAGCATCATGTGACGTCGCTGCATAGATCACTGGCGCACCTGCACGGACGGCTCTGGAAGCACATGTGAGGAAGGCTGCGAGCCTGAAGGTATGCCACCCTGCTGCTGCTGCTGCTCTTGCAGCGGCATCGAAAGGGTGAGCGCATACAGTTCGCACGCTGCTGCCCGTGGCCCCGCTTTGGGGCGCACGCACCATGCAATCAGTCGCAGCTGGCCTGCATACACCGTGGATGTATGCTCATATTAACAGGGCGTGCATAACGTGTGCTAGCACCATACAAGCAGGGGATGGACAAAGGGTAAATGCAAGTACCATACAAGCATGTTTGCAAGCCCCACACAAGCAGGGCGTTCTCAAAACATGTATGTAAGCACACAACACGTAGGGCGTGTCCACATGCTTGTGCCAACAGCTGACCTGTACGCACCATCTAAGCAGAGAGCATAATGAGGACTGTATAATGCAGCACCATCTAAGCAGAGTATGGAAGCACCACACAAGCAGGGCGTGTCTGCAAGCTCGAGCCAACAGCCGGCCTGTACGCACCATCTAAGCAGAGAGCATGATGATGACTGTATAATGCAGCACCATTTAAGCAGAGTCCATAATGACGGCTGTATAATGTAGCTCGTGGGCATGCACCCTGTTTGATGATCATACACAGCTAGTAATAGGATGCAAACACACACCTATCCATACCCATGCACACCTACACACACACACATACACGCGCGCGCGGTCGGGAAGAGGAGCACATGCGTTGGCCAGAAAACTTGCTCGATTCTGACGCAGACATGACTGCGTAAACTGAAAGCCATAGTGCTGCTATTTAAAAGATGATCAAGAGCAGCATATCAGAGTCCACATCGGTTGATATTACAGGGGAAATGCACCGCTGTTGGCCCTTTTTTCTCAACCACGTAGCTTAATGTTGAGCTCATCTGCAGACATATGGACCTAAATAATCCTAGGTCAATTCCAGTTGAGCATTCAGCTGATGAGCATGCATGGAGCCCATCACATACACCCTTTAATTCTTGAAATGCAAAGCATTGAACCAATTGTCTGGTGAAGCCAGGGCCATGCCATGCATTTCCCTGTGACCTTTCCGACCTTCATGACACACACACACACACACACCAGTACAAAATTGACATCCACAATACTCCTCTTGATGTGAGAGTGGAGACCGCTACAAGGGACAACCAGAAAGGCAAAGGATGCCAGCAGGAAGCACATGCTGTTGGCAGTCCTCCGGCAGATTCCTGAGGAATTTATGTCACCTTGAACAGTGGGAAGCCATTTGCCATGCCAAGCAACGTCACCTGCTCGCCTCCATACCCACCTGTTGGGCCAATGTACGCAGCTTCTAGAGAGATAGGCCTTGTGGCAACCAGGGGCGGTGTTGCACGCAGAGGGTATTGCGCCTCGGTCACCCACTCAGCAGCAAAGTTGCGCACGCGCAGGATGCGTGCATCACCCATGCCCATTGACACCACAGCATCATAGTCACCCTCAGCAGTGCAAGAGGCATTGAAGAGGGCGATGGAGCAGTCCAGGCGGGTGTCCAGTAGAGAGGAGGGAGGGGGTGGGGGAGGGCTCAAGCCTGGCGGGTTGAGTCAGGTTGTGAGCATGTTTGTATTTGTTGTCAGCGTCTCAAGGGATTCACAGTCTTGATGATGATGATGATGATGAGATTCACAGCGCGCACCTGCTACACGGATCAAGCTCTCCCCCTTGCCGCTGCTGCCAGGTGTGCTGCTGCCTACAGAAGTGGCCAGCTGATACAGGGCTAGGGGGGGTGGAGCACCAGTGTCCCCTGACCCTGCGCCTTCCCTCACAAACAGGAACCAACGGCCTGCGCTCTGCTGGATATGGTTGCGCATGACCGAGGCGCGGGTGTGGAGGTAACCCACATTTCCCTGCGCGTCTGCGACGTCCAGCTCTCCAGCCAGGGAGTGTGCCCACTTAGCGCCCAAGAAGCTCCGGCCCAGCCTCCAATTGCTGAATCGCAAGTTTTGCAGCTCTCTATTGATTATCATGATATTGGATACCTAAATATTGGCACGGGAGCAGCTTCTTTGCGCTTTGTCCCACCTGATCGATTGGGTACGTTCGGGAATGGGAAAACGGCTTTCGTGTTAAAATGAACCGAATATATTGTAACTGGAACACTATCATAAGCTACTTCTAGCAGCACACGACATGTCATCCCAAAGTTACCTCAAGCAGCTGCAGCTCAGTGGAATACTTCAATTACATATTTTATAAGATAAACTCAGTTAATATATCAATACCAGTAAATGGCAGGAGCTGGAGGGCACTTTCCTTTTTTCACCAAAACCTGGCCCACGAACTCATTTGATGGATCCAGCCATTCAGAAATATAAACAATATGCAAAATCTCGTTGATGACAGTGCATTGATGGTAGGCTTGCACAAGTGTTGCCTGGGCTTTAGATCTAGGTGGCCATGATGTTGCCAAAAAGAAATGAAAAGAAGACTGCGCAGGCAGAGGAGACCCTCCCTGCATCAATGATTTAATTTCCTTACCCCCTACACCACAAAGTAGGAACAGAAAGGGCAATTGGGGATCTGGAGGGTTGCTAGAAGCACCGGGCTCCTAAACGTGGCTGTTAAGAGTAAGAAAGAAAGAAAAGTAAAAAGAAAAGAAAAACTACGTAGGCAGAGGAAACTCTCCCTACATCAATTAAGGAAAAGGAGACAGATTGGCTCAGAAGTGCCGTGAGCCTCCTCCACCACAAAGCTACAAAGAAAAAAGCTAATGGTGGGGGCCAACTTGCTGGAGTAGACTTCTGTGCTTGCTCTTTCTTTTGGTCTGTGTGGTGGGGCCCTGCCCTTCAGGACAGGTGACCTTTCCTTAATGCACGCGGCCGGACTTGGCAAGCGTAGTCTTTCTTTCTAATGGGGATCTGGAGGGTTACTGGAAGCACCCGGTTCCAGAACCTGGCTGTGAGAAGCATCATTTTCCATAGCACGTCTAGTGGTAACAAGCTTATGGGCATACTGAACCGAATGGGCATGGAGTTTTTGAACAAGTTTATGGGCCCGTTGATGGTCCAGTCCAAGTTGTTTAAACTGGTTCAAGGTATGATCAGTATAGCAGGTCCCACCAACACCCAGAAGGATAGTGTGGAGAGTCACAACTTTAGCACTAATGAGTTTGCTGAGGTCTGTATGCTGCCGCTGTGCCGCCTCTAACTGTTGTCCAGGCCTCGTGTCTTCACAGTACTTAATTTCAATCAAGTGCACATGTTGCTGGTTTACATGAAGTTGGTGGGCTGTCTCACGCGGTTGGCTCGTGTGGTCCTCTGTGTTGGGTTGTGTCTGCTGCGTAACGCATGGTGTGAGCAGGAGGTTGAAGGAGAAAAAGTAGTGGGTTTGGCTTTATAGGGAGTAATCAGTATAGCATCAGGACGGCTGAAGGTGAGTCTAGATCTCTTAGAAAATTTTCTTGGAAAGAGGTAAGGGGGATGATTCTGTTTGATACAAGTGCAGGGATTTGAAGGTTGTGCTGCGCCAACCTATCATCACTTCCTATGTCTGTGTTCACCAAGCCTGCTCCCCAAGGGCTTTTACTAAGATCTTTGATCATCATTCCTTCCAGCAACATTGTGGTGTTCAGTTTTCATGCTGGAGATGATACGATTTTGGCAGCTTGAAAGCATGTGGAATGCGCTGTCTAATTGAAGACATCCAGGGAGAGGGTATATGGGTAAGTGGACCTTTTGAAGCGAACCGCATGTTTTGGTTAAAGAGGGTGCTTGTATTGTGCTGTCAGCTCGTTCTGAGGATGTCTTGTTTTTCCTAAAACCAAGATACTGAGACTTCTGCAAAAGTTGTGACTCTCCACACCATCCTTTTGGGTGTTGGGGGGACCTGCTATACTGAGCACACCCTTACCAGTTTAAACAATTGGGACTCGACCACCAACGCGCCAATAAACTTGCTCGCAAACTTCATGCCCATTCTGTCACGTATGCCAACAAGCTTGTTACCACTAGGCGTGCTATTGAAACAAGAATACTTTTCGCAGCCAAGTTATGGAGCCGGGTGCTTCCAGTAACCCTCCAGATCCCCTTTTAATTCTTCTTTTTGTAGCTTCGTGGTGGAGGGGATTCAAGGCTCTTCTGAGCCAATGTGTCCCCTTTGAGGAGAGTTTCCTCTGCCTACGTAGTTTTTTTCTTTTCTTTTTTACTATCGTTTTATCAACAAATTTATGGATTTTTTCCTAACACCGAGCATCCAAACTATCTGGCTGAAGTATAAGTTCCCTAATGTAATGTAATGTAATGTAATGTAATGTAATGTAATGTAATGTAATGTAATGTAATGTAATGTATGGTGCTGCAGGATGGTGCGCTTCATGGAAAGGATATACAGGCCCTGGGACCCGGGGTTTATTCCTAAAGGCATTGTCAATTTTCTCTCTGTAATTTTCTTATCTACGCATGGTAACAAGCTCTAAAAGGAAAAGAAAGCCTATTAGTAGTACATAGTTTTTCTTTTCTTTCTTTCTTTTTCTAGGGGTGTAAGAGCTGTGGATGTGCCCGTAGCATGCTCTTTTCCTTTTTCCTTTTCCTTTTCCTTTACCTTCTTGGTTATCCAGAAGGTTTGTAAAAATGGTTTTCTGCCGGGACCTACACTTGGAATCCCAGAAAAGATAAACGAAAAACCACTTAGGCAGTGAGAACCCATTAAGGAGACACATTGGCTCAAAGAGCCGTGGCCCAGTATCTCCTAAGCTAATATGAGATTTTAATTAGTTGACAAAAAATGCGCAAAAAATACAGGGACCTGTTTATTGATATTTTCAAACCGTCACATGCTTTTGCACAGCTTCCAAACACAGATTTTATTCCTTTCTTGGCGAGCTTTTACATTTTGACTGATCTTGAGGTCACTGCTTTTCTAAATCAAGGCTCGTACAGATTTTCAAAATTTTTGTCAGAATCGGTTTCAATGTTTGATGCTGGATGAGAATATTTCACCAGCAGCCGATCAGCCAGATTCTCGGGCTGTAGGCCAACCCCTTGTAACCCTTGTAGACAAAAATATTGGTTTGGGCGTTGCTAACGAGAGCTGATGTTTTGTTGTATACACTCCTTGAATGCATTACTTGTACTTGTCGGGGTAAATGGGTTGTTTATGTATTTGGTGAAAATGGGATGGTGTGAATGGGCTTTCTTTAAAATGCAAATTCGTTTTTGCTCTTATGGCTGAGTTCCTCTGCCTACATAGTTTTTCTTTTCTTTTCTTTTCTTTTCTTTGGCTGTTTAAGAAGGACCCCCAAGTCCATGCCATGTTACGGAAGAGGCAGACCTCACACATTACTCCAGTCGCAACAACAGCATGGAACCAGCACTTGCAAAGCCACTTTCGAGTACAACCAACAGTTGTGCCGCAAGAAGGAGGGCATGGTTGTTCAACAAGGACTGCTAGATTTACTTGCTTGTCAGGAAGAGATATGGCTGTGCCTTTAGGTAGGAACCACGCACCCCCAGAGGTGCTCTTGAGACAAGGTGCTGAATCTGGGTGGGTTCCTCAACCTGACTGCTTGGAGACTCCTAGTACAACAATTTTGGAAGGAATGGTCGGGTCCCACATCAAGAAATTAAATGCGAGTGCTTCATCTGGATTAGACGGTATTCCTATACCCTTCCTTACACATGCCTGTTTGCCCATTGAGTGTGGTCGGAGAGTGGATCATGTTAACGTGCTGGTGCCTCTGATAGCATGCATGTTCAGGGTTTTTCTGAGTAAAGCTAGGATCCCTGCATGTTGGAAAGTGGCGAAACTGAGTCCCCTTCACAAGAAGGGAGCTTGATCAAATCCTGGGAACTACAGGATGATTGCTGTCAGTGGGGTGATGTACTGTATTTATGCCAACGTGCTAAAAGACTTGGTGACGGATTGGTCTATCCAAAAAAATAAGGTCCCACACACCCAATTTGGTTTTTACCCCGGTAGGAGCACTCTGCATCCACTCTTCATCCTGAGGCACTTAAGACATGCTGCAAGAAAGCTCAAGCCACGGCAATCACCTAGGCTGCATGCTGCCTTCATTGACTTCTCTCAAGCCTACGACACTGTGCCCCGTTTGCAACCTTGGGACCATCTACAACGCATTGCCATGCCTGCATTACTTCTCCGGGCAATTAAGGAAATGTACCAGGATGATGAATATATTCTGATGGATGGGGATAAAAGGGCAAGTGTGCGTCCAACAAATGGAGTCAAGCAAGGTTGTCCCCTGTCCCCTCTCCTGTTCTCTCTATACATCAATGATATGGGCAGAGATATTAGTGAAGGTATCAGAGGTGCTGTGACAGGGGATGGAGTGAATGGCGTTTCATACATGCTATATGCAGACGACTTGAGTTTAACTACCAGTGACCCAGGTGAAATGCAAGTTATGCTGAATAGATTACGAGCTTATGCAATGAGAAAGGGGCTGACTGTCAATACATCAAAGTCAGAGGTCATGCATTTTAATAGTAGGTCCTGTTCTTCTCTGTCTACTTTCATGTATGGAGACGTGGCTCTTCCAGAGAAAGAGCAGTTTAGATACCTCGGTATTCTTGTGGACAAGCACATGAATCTGAAGGTGTCCGAGGAGCATGCAGTGCGGCCTTGCATGGCTGAAAGGATGAAGGATGAAGGAGTTTGTGCATGAACATGATCTAAGGAATAGGCCACATGCTCTGATTTGGCTCTCTAAGGTGTATGGCATTCTGGCTGGGATGTACGCGTGCCAAGTATGGGGTACAGAGTACTCATGAGAAGGCAGTGAGTTCAAAAGCCAATTGCAAAAAAGGCAATTATGCTCTTTAAGGTGTGTTCTAGGTGTGAAGAGTACTGCCATGAACCGGCCAGTATTGAGAGAGTGTGGCCAAGAGCCCTTACAGTTTTATTGGTTAAGGGCTACTGTTAAATTTTCAACAATATGCTTGTTTCTAACAGTGAAACACTACGCCAAGTGCTGAAGGCAGATTTACACCTTGCTGATAGGGGTGAGTCCTGTTGGTCTGCACATGTGTCTAAGTCATTTAGTGGCATGCGCAATGAGGAGGTGTTTAAACAGAAATTACTGAGTGCTTCCAAGATACCCATGCAGGATTTTTTAAGGGATTTGAGGTACAGACAGCAGAAGGTTTGGAGGGAAGCAGACGCCCTAAGTCCCCGAGAGGTGAACAGAAAAGCAGTGACTTACCATCATTGGTGTGGGAAACCTTTGAATCAAACACCACGCACACCCTTCTGTATCCCATCATATTTATTTAAGGATCTGGATAAAGGAGTCATGAGGAATGTGAGTAGGTTTAGGCTTCGTGCCCACTACTTGAAGGTCGAGTCCTGTAAATGGTTGGGTGGTTCAAATATTTGTGATAAGTGTGGATGTGCTGAAGTCCAGGACGAGACACATGTTCTTTTCTACTGCAATTGCTGTGAGTTGTGTGAGCTGCGCAGAAAATACAAGGACCTGTTCATTGATCTTTTTAAACCGTTACACACTTTTGCCCAGCTTCCAAACACTGGTTTTGTTCCTTTCTTGGCGAGCTTTCATGTTGTGACTAATCTTGAGGTCAATGCTTTTCTAAATCAAGACTCACACAGATTTTCAAAATTTTTGTCTGAACTGGTTTCAATTTTTGATGCTGGATGAGAATGTTTCACCAGCAGCCGATCAGCCAGATTTTCGGGCTGTAGGCCAACCCCTTGTAACCCTTTTTTTTGGGTGGATTGGGTTGTTCCAGGGGAATTTTTTAACTTCTGCTTGATTGATCTAGTCAGCATCACGATATAGCTACAGTTATCTTGCACCTTCTCCCAAAAAGGATACCAGGTAGACAAAAAAATAGGGATTCCGGGAACCCCAAACTGCACAGCGTAGGAGGTTTCTTCGATCCCCTCTTTCCCCATTCCTGCACCGGCTCATGTGTGTCGCAAGTTTGATTCAAATCTGCGACAGATAACCACTTTTGCAGTTTTTCCTACATGCAAGCACTGTAATAGCATGTACAATTATTTATTCCTATCTCCCTGTTCCCATTCCCTTCCTGTAAATTATCCCTAAGAACATAAACTATGATTCAGTGAGACACATTGGAATTGAATTTCATATTTCAACAACAATATTTATATGAGGCGCCAATATCAATGGTTCCACAAATGAAATGAAGAATCTTCATACACACAAACTCACAGTGAAACCTTGGCTGCCGTAGTACTGCTTGAAATAAAACAGAAAAGAAATGTAGAAGTACGTAGGCATTGGGACACATCCTGCATTAATCAAGGGAAAGGCCGCCTCGGTTCAGAAACCGTATCACACCCCACCAAATGATGTGCACTGCCTGGCATGAATGAAACATATAACATTCAACAGTTGGGCATAAAGGTACACCAGCGCCTGCTTACTTGTTGATGACAGGACAGGGAATAACCTTGTCATTCAGGTTCCACCCCCCTCCCCCCCCTTCTCTCTCTCTCTCTCTCTCTCTCTCTCTCTCTCTCTCTCTCTCTCTCTCTCTCTCTCTCTCTCTCTCTCTCTCTCTCTCTCTCTCACTGTAACTTTTCTACTTGCATAAGGGTACACTCTCATAAAACTTACATAAAAATCCATGGATACAAGAACAGGAACATGGAGCGCCCTCATGCAACTGAAAGGAGCTTGTTGCAATGCTGGGAAGGAAAACAAGGCTCCGCTGCTTTTGACTAGTGCTCATCGCACTCCACAACCCCATCTTTGAGAAGGTACAGGGGGCAACCTACTTTCAGTTTGACCCGAATTTTGTTAGGCGCTCATCAGACTGGTCTATTTGTAAGATCTAAAGACAGATGTGTAGCACAAGCCTGCAGCACACAGCCTCTGTCTGCGAATGACCTTTTGGTCAAATTACTCCTGCAGCAATGCACCTGGTGTGATGCTACCCTACACTGCATCCGTCTCTATGTTCAAGTGCTGCTGCAGCAATGCACCTGATGTGATGCTGTGCACACAATAGCTGTGATGTGCTGAGCAGGAATGCTGTGCTGAGTGAAAGTGCTCTGCAGTGCACAAAAACTGCACTGCGTACAAACACTGTGCTGTGCACAGAAGCAGCTACGAACCAGCCAGCGAGTGCAGCAGTACTACATCATACATCGTGATTCAGGCCACTTCAAGTTGCAACCAGCATCATGCTGACGTATAACAACACGTCACCTCCTTCAGCTTCGCCTAGAAGTTAAGTGCAATGACTGCCTGCTGGGCATGCCTCGAGCAAACTGAGGCGCCTGCTCCACCACACATCATCACAGCACACAGGATGCACCTGCCAGTAAAGCCAAATCATCACAGTTCACAGAATGCACCTGCTAAGCAAGCCACATCATTACAGCACACAGGATGCACCTGCCAGGTAAGCTACAACTGTCAGCAGCGCCTCCTTCTTGCTGGCCACCTTCATTGAGAGCCCCCACATGGCGATCGGGAACACAGATCGAAGCAACCAGCCCCATCCCCCCAGACGGCTGAACAGGCGGGGCCGCCGTCCAAAGCCATTGCCTGTACCAGCGCGGCAGTGGCGAGGTTATGCTGGTGAATGGTTAAAGACAGCAAGGCATGCAGTCCTAGTTACTTGTAACAAAACACCATTGCCTGCACCAGTGTAGCTGTGGCAAG
This sequence comes from Dunaliella primolecta, assembly GCA_914767535.2. Taxonomy (NCBI): domain Eukaryota; kingdom Viridiplantae; phylum Chlorophyta; class Chlorophyceae; order Chlamydomonadales; family Dunaliellaceae; genus Dunaliella; species Dunaliella primolecta. The sequence goes on from OU611756.1 coordinate 1,229,861, forward strand.
GGTATGCTGGCGGGTGGTTTGAGACAGTAAGGCATGCAAAGTTGTATTTTCTTGTAACAAGACAAGGAGGGCGAGGCTGCTGCGCCTGCCAGAAGGAGCAACTCCATACAAGAAAACAACAAGGAAAAACAGCGCAGGCAGCAGAAACACTCTCTACATTGATTAAGGGAAAGGGCCACCCAAGGCTGAGGCACTCCAAACAAGGACAGCAGCCGCAGGACACATACATCCATCCCTCAGTCACCAGGCAGCAAAGATATGCACATGCAGGACTCAAGGGCTTGGTGCTTGTAATGGTTGAAAAGGGGCCCCAGCAAAAGGTGCCTGCCTGGCTGCGGAGCATATGAAGCCCCAAAATAGGGATCCTGGCATTTCATTTATCATTACAGGCTTGAGGGCTTTGTGCTTGAGTTGGTTGAAAGGGCCCCACAAAGGGTGCCTGCCTGGCTGCAAGGCATGTTGCTTCAAGAGTTGTTTTGGCATAAGCTGTAATAGACTCGAAGGCTTTATGACTCAAAGACTTCTGGTCGTTGACAGGGGCCGCAACTCTATGCCTGCCTGGCTGCAGAGCATGACGCCACAAAAAGAGCGTTCTCGGCATTGATCATTATGAATTTGAGGGCCTTGTGCTTGAGATGGTTGAAAGGGGCCCCTTTCAACCATCATCCAACCATCCAACCATCACTAGGGTTGGTGGGTCAACCTAGGGTTGGTGGGTCAAGGCGCCTGCCTGGCTGCAAAGACATGCAGCATGCCCTCTCTGAGACGTACTCTGCAGCTCTACGCTGAATTGAAAAGAGGGCAGCCCCGATCTCATGAATGAGCTTGGCATGCTCCACTTAACGAATCAAGTGCGGAGTGATTTCCGCTTGTGAGTGCTCTTGCTCAGAAGCATGCAAGCACAGCCCACACCGGACCCATAACCAACCGACTTCAGCTGCCAAACAGTCGGGTCAGAAACCACTGATGCTCACTTACGTCTCTGGTTGCTTTGCAGAGAGCACCACAGAAAAGCGAAACCTTTTCAGTCCTTCTCACACAAAATCAGGGGCACAGCACGGAGTCTAATGGCGACTAACCTATAGGCTTCTTATGAAGCTCACCTAGGCGTATCAAAAATTGAAGTCGTGCTCTAACACGGTCAGGGGCACAACACAGACTTTAATGGAGGCTCACCTAGGCGTCTTATGACAGCTCACCTAGGCATCTTAGGTAAGCGCCTTACACCAGCTCACCATGGCATCTTATGACGGCTTACCTAAGTGTCTTAGGTAAGCGCCTTACACCAGCTCACCATGGCATCTTCTGACAGCTTACCTAGGCATCTTAGGTAAGCGCCTTACACCAGCTCACCACGGCATCTTATGACGGCTTACCTAAGTGTCTTAGGTAAGCGCCTTACACCAGCTCACCATGGCATCTTATGACAGCTTACCGAAGCGTCTGAGGTAAGCGCCTTACAACAGCTCACCATGGCATCTTCTGACAGCTTACCTAAGCGTCTTATGATGGCTCACCTAGGCGCCTAACTTCAGCGCACTTAAGCAACAAGAGGGGCTCACCTGCACCCAGAGCAAAGCGTGGCTCCAAACGGATGACCAGTTGGGGCGACATGGGGTCCGCGTCATTGTGTTGTGCTTGGCCCTCGTTTTGGGCTCCTCCCTCTCCACCGCCCTCGGCGCCTTGCTCCTGCTGTGCTGACCCAGACCCTGGGGACGAATAGAGAACGGGTGATGAGACAATGGAAGTAAATAAGGGAATAGTAAGGGATGAGAAGCAACGGGTGATGATAGAGAGTGGCTGGTATGAGACAACAGGAGCTGTGATGGCCCAGCTCCTGATGACCATCGAATGACAGGGGTGATGAGATGAATAAACTATGGGTGGTAACAGAAATTCAGTAAACTTCAGGTGAAACCAAACAGAGGGTGCCTAGCTGACCAGATCCTGGTAGCAATGGATAGCGGGTGCAATGCTCGTGCCTTCATCGGCAATGGCGATGCTTATTGAACACAGTAAAAATAATCAGCAGCGTCTCTTCTACCCTGCATATCAGGCTGGTCATGCCCATGCTCTGATTAGGTAATGCTGAACAGTGATTGAACACAGGCGTTTGCTTCACACACACACACACACACACACACACACACAATGCGCAGCAAAGTGGTATATGACAAAGGAAACATGCCCAAATGCTGGCTACAGTGCCTGGTCAGTGTTACTATCGAATGCCTTCTTTATTTTAACTTATTTCAGAATCATCTCAGCATCTGCCTCTGCATTAAGAAAACAAGGCGAAAACACATGCCTGCCTTCCAGTTTCCAAAGAGCACGTCCTTTGGAGATGTACCTCCACACTTCGCACAGAAAATCCTTTGCACATGTGTCCCAAAATCTTACCTCCTGTTGTGAGGGCCGTCAAAAAGTCCATGCTTGCATACAGCTCTGCTATTCCATTATCAAATATACACTCGTCCCTCAGCAATCATGGGTAAGGAGGGTAGATCAATGGTCCGAAGAGGCTCTAAAGGGGGCCAAAGAGGCTTTTTTGAAACTCTTTCCGCAAATGCTTAACCCTCCGTTGCACCCAACCCTAATCATTGTTTCACGCATGCACAGAAGATCCTCTGCACCAATGTCCCCAAATCTTCCCTCCCAGTGCAAGAGGACCGTCAAACAACTCTATGCATGTACACAGAGGTTCACCAAAAACAGACACCTGTATCTCAGCTTTCCGCACGCAAACAACGGCAATCAAAGAAGCGCGCACCAATATCTGAGCTTGGTCCCCCAGCTTCCTGGGCCCCCCCAAAGGTACGCCAGCCCTCTGGGGCTCCTTCCTCTGCTTCTTCTGCTTCTGATGGGGCACATGGCAGACCCTGAGGACCAAAGGAAGAGAGCGATTATTTTGTCAATAATTCATTGTTAAGCAACCTTGCCCATCAGGATATGGAGGCATTCCACTCACCCTGGCTTCATGAAGCACATGAATCCGCGCACGTGCACACACACACCCTCAACACACACACACACACACACACGCACGCACGCATGCACGCATGCGCGCACACTCACATTTACACACACACACATAAACACGTGCGCATACATACACATTTACACACACATACACACACACTTCACGCACACACAGTTTCAACCCTAGCTTGGTGTGTTGGTAATTGGTCAAGTTTCCCAAACCCTTTTTGTGCCTTACTTAAACGCGTGTCAATTCTGCCAATTTAAATTTGAGCCCAAAGGCCCACAATGAAGTCCAGCTCACTTGCAGCATCCTGAACTTCAAAACGCACTGAACCTTATCTTCTGTTTCCTTGACCAGCCCAGTCGGCCCACCTGCAGCACCCTCTGCACTCAGCACCACTCAACTTTTAATTTTTAGCATCCAATTATTAAGCCCAGTCAGCCCACCTCTTCACTCCAGACCTCAATCTCATTTAAACTCTCCCGAGTAGCCCACCTGCAGCACCCTCTGCACTCAAGACCACTCTGAACCTACTATTCTTAACTCTCCCCCCAAGTGCACAGCCAGCCCACCTGCAGCACCCTCTGCACTCGGGACCACTCGGCATCCGTCAGCATGCCCCACACACGTTGCCTGGCCAGGTCTTGGGCAACAGCCTCCACAACTCCCAAGCGTGTGGGTCCCGGGAGGGCAGGGAACCAGGTGGAGTGGATCAAGGCCTCCACCAGTACCCGCATCTCAGCCCTGTGTGAGAGTGAGCGGATTAAACCTTTAGCACAAAAATTGGAGGGGAAAGGAAGAAAAAGAAGGTGGAGTGGATCCAGGCCTCCACCAGTACCCGCATCTCAGCCCTGTGTGAGAGTAAGTGGATTAAACCTTAAGCAAAAAATTGGAGGGGAAAGGAAGGAAAAGAAGGTGGAGTGGATCAAGGCCTCCACCAGTACCCGCATCTCAGCCCTGTGCGAGAGTAAGTGGATCAGACCTTTAGCACAGGAATTGGAGGGAAAGGAAGAAAAAGAAGGTGGAGTGGATCAAGGCCTCCACGAGTAGCCGCATCTCAGCCCTATGCGGGAGCAAGTGGCGAGGACCCATAGGGAAATAATTGGAGGGGAAGGAAAGAATGTGGAGTGGACTAAGGCTTCCATCAGCGCGCATATCTCAGCCCGTGCGTTTGTGTGTGTGTGTGGGGGGGGGGGGGGTTGAAGCGGGGGGGGGAGGCAGGGGTTGACTAAATGGCAGAAGCCGGGGCAGGTTTTTGAATCAAAGCGCATGCCCAGCTGTGCAAACAGAGGGTCCCTTTCCTCACCGTGCACCGTGTTAGCAATGACCACTGGTTGCCGTGTGTGAAGCAGGTGTGTCAAGCACCTTGCTGGCCCGTGTACTGCTCTTGTTATTCAGCCCTGGTCTGGCCCTTTCTTTTGGTACAGGCTGACAAAATGGTCTGCTGATGAGATGCTAGGCTGCTGATCTGCAGATTCCACCAGCTATCACTGATGGTGGTGACCCCTTGTCATCACCCATATTGGTGGCGGCTGATGAGAGGCTAGGCTGATGATGTTGCACTTTCCAGAAGCAACCGCCGGAAAGTTGCATCCTTGCCAGCATTCAAACATGGTTGCCAGCATTCAACCGTGCTCTTCGCCTGCCGTCCCAACACCTTTTTTATACACAGCAGCCTGAAAGAAGCCTGTATCCATGTTTTCATCCCAGGTGTACGAGTCCGTGTCATCAGCTGGTTGCTGCGCCTGATGAGAGGCAAGGCTGATGATGTGCGCATTCCACAAGCAGGCATCTACACAGGGGCTCAACCCAGGTCCAATGCCCTCCTCTGCGATAAGGCATGGCCTCAGGCGCTCAGCCTTCCCTTGCCCCCACTGAGGGCCTCAACCCAGGAACCAGTCGCTCGAGCAGTGTGGGCCACCACAACTCACAGCGCTTGCTCTCACACCTCACACCTAATCCCTTTCAAACCCAGCAGTGGGGTCGTGCCTTGAGCACAACTCACATGCGTCGGAAAGCACAGCCTCGATTGGCAGTGCGTGTGCTACAGGTGCAAGCTTCCACACACTTACTTGAAGGCCCTGGGGAAGCGGTGGTGGTTGTGTCTCCGCCAAATCAGGGGCACTTGGGCTTGAACATGCTGCAAGGCCTCTGCCGTGGCGGGGTGACCTGCAGCATCACCAGCAGCAGCATTCACACATTCGCAGAGGGTGAGTCTCAGCAGGATTATATCATGGTGTGAGGCCCCTCTGTTGTGCCGGGATGTTCTGCTGCATCATCAACAGCAGGTTTCTGAAGCGGGGTGCGCATCAGTAGAATAAGGACAGGGGCACTTGGGCTTGAACATGCTGTACGACCTCTGCCTTGCCAGGGTGACCTGTAATAGCAACAGCAGCAGCATTCACACATTTAAAGAGGGTGAGACTCAGCAGGAATGAATCGTTGGTGTGAGGCCCCTCTGTTGTGCCGGGACGTCCTGCAACATCAGCAGCAGCAGAGTTTCGAAGCGGGGTGCGCATCAGTAGAATAAGGGCAGGGGCACTTGGGCTTCAACAAGCTGTACAATCTCTGCCTTGCCAGGGTGACCTGCAACAGCAACAGCAACAGCAACAGCAACAGCAGTAGCACTCACAAGCAGAGGGTGAGCCTCAGCAGAAGTAAACCGTGGTGTGAGGCCCCTACCATGCTGAGATCTCCTGCAACATTAGCAGCAGCACTCACAAGCAAAGGGTGAGCCTCAGGAGAAGAAAAACAAGCTGTGAGGCTTCTCTGTTGTGCCGGGACGTCCTGCAAAATTAGCAGCAGCACTCACAAGCAGGGTGAGCCTCAGCAGCAAAAATAAACCATGGTGTGAGGCCCCTGCCATGCTGGGATGTCCTGCAACATCACCAGCAGCACTCACAAGCAGGGTGAGTACCAGCAGAGGAGGCTTAAAAACACTTGGGCTCGCTGTAAAGCCTCTGCAGCGCCGGGATGCACTGAAGCCTCACACTGCTGTAAAGCCTCTGCTGCAAAGCACGCTGCTGTAAAGCCTCTGCTGCAAAGCACGCTGCTGTAAAGCCTCTGCTGCAAAGCACGCTGCTGTAAAGCCTCTGCTGCAAAGCACGCTGCTGTAAAGCCTCTGCTGCAAAGCACGCTGCTGTAAAGCCTCTGCTGCAAAGCACACTGCTGCAAAGCACACTGCTGTAAAGCCTCTACAGTGCCGGGATGCACTGAAGCCTTGCACTGCTGTAAAGCCTCTGCTGCAAAGCACAGTGCTGCAAAGTACACTGCTGCAAAGCACACTGCTGTAAAGCCTCTGCAGTGCCGGGATGCACTGAAGCCTCACACTGCTGTAAAGCCTCTGCTGCAAAGCACGCTGCTGTAAAGCCTCTGCTGCAAAGCACGCTGCTGTAAAGCCTCTGCTGCAAAGCACACTGCTGTAAAGCCTTTTCTGCGAAGCACACTGCTGCAAAGCACACTGCTGCAAGCCTCTGCTGCAAAGCACGCTGCTGTAAAACCTCTGCAGTGCCGGAATGCCTTGCAACAGCACCACCACCACCACCATCATCAGCAGCAGCAGCAGCATTCACATGCAGGGTGAATCTCAGCAGCAACACCCACCCCATGAGCACCCACACATTGGCTCCCCTCCGCAGCACAGCGCATTCCCATAAGCACCCACCCAAACCCCCTCCGCAAGCAGCACAGAACGTCCCTATGAGCACTCACCCAGTTTGCACCGCATTGCACTTCAAGCCATGCTTTTTTAAACATTCAGTGCATGGCTCAGAGCCACTCTGCTGTATGGCTTCCTGACCAACCCTCCCTGCATCTTGTTTCATTGAGCCATCACCCCGCAAGCTGACACACAAGGTGCAGCACGAAATCATACTCAGCAGAGGTACAGAAAAAACCGAGTCCATGCCCACCTGCAAGCAGAGCCACATCTTCTGCTGTGAGCCGCAGGTCCTTGGACCATGCTGTCCGCCCGTTCACGCCATTGGCAGCGACCGCTGCAATCAGCAGCGGCTTCTCCTTGTCCTTGTCCTTATTCTGGAGGGCCTCCGGTGCTGGTACTGACGATGTCCCTACTGCTCTGCTACAAGAGGTCGCAGGTGTGGCATGGGAGCACACACTCTGTGCTGGTGGTGGTGGTGGTGGTGCTGCTGCTGCTGCTGCAGAAGTGGCCGCGTAGTGCTGAACAGCGGCACACGTCTTGCCATGGAGTCCAAAGAAGTGCAGGGGGTTGGAGGAGGCGCTCACGGGATCCACGAGCGCAGGGAAGATCTCAATCCTGTCATGCGTGCATGCATAGATGTGCGTGTGCGTGCGTGTGTCTATGTGTGTGTTTGAGTCGTATTGTGCACGTGTGTGAAAGAGGGGGGTTAATGTGTGTGTGCTCATGTGTGTGTGCTCATGTGTGCATGTGTGTACATTTATAGTGTGCATATTTGTGTGCATGTGTTTTTGGCGTGTCTGTGTGCGTGTATGTGTGTGTATGCGTGCGCGTATGTATGTGTGCGTGCATGTGCGTGTGCGTGTGTGTGTGTGTGTGTGCGCATGTATGTATGTGCATGTACGTGCATGCGCGCGTCCGTAGGTTTGTGTGTGTGTATGTGTGTGTGTATGTGTGTGTGTGTGTATGTGTGTGTGTGCGCGCGTACGTGTGTGTATGCGCGTGCGGCGCATGCCGTGTGGGGGCATGTGCGTATGTGTGCATCTGTATGCGTCCGTGCGTGCATGCATGTATGTGTATGAGTGTGCGTGCGGTTTGCGTATGTGCTTGTGCACGCGCGTGGTTCAGCTTACTCCTAGGAAAGAACGGTTCACGAAAAAGAGAAAGCAAAAACACGCATACACAGCACTCATGCATATTTCTTCACGAAGATTACATGGAGAGTAGAGGGCTTTTCTACAGGATGCCCTCCTTGCAGGGATGCAAGAAGGTGCAAGAAGAAAGTCCAGGTGTGCCCCCTCACCTTAACCCGCCTGCACCCTCTGTTTGTTGCTTGCCAATGAGCTCGAGGAGGCTGCTGCTGCTGGTTCCAGCCATAGCAGGACGAAGGATATGTGTCTCCTGGTGTGAAGATTAGATTATTGAACAGCGGTAGCCACGTAGAATGATAATCTTTAAATGTTTCTTTCCGTGTCTCTCGGGAGTGGAAAATTCCACTCTATTGTTACGAGATCACAAATCCATGCATAAAAACTTATAGCCAAAAAATAATGCTATTGAGAAATCACTTGCAGCAAGCTTGCAAGCGTGGTTCAAAGTTTGCAACAAGTGGTGTTGTGCCATTCCTGCCTTCTGCCAGCATGAGCTCACAACAATCGAGTAAACGGATCATCCGTGGAATCGTATATGACATGGAGTAAGTGTGTGTGTGTGTGTGTGTGTGTGTGTGTGTGTGTGTGTGTGTGTGTGTGTGTGTGTGTGTGTGTGTGTGTGTGTGTGTGTGTGTGTGTGTGTGTGCGTGAGTGTGTGTGTGTGCGTGTGAGTGTGCGTGTGTGTGTGTGTGTGTGTGTGTGTGTGTGTGTGTGTGTGTGTGTGTGTGTGTGTGTGTGTGTGTGCGTGCGCGCATGTGCGCCCTTGGTCTTCACATTCATCCTTTCATGCAACGTCTTGTTTCACAGTGGCACAGTGGTGGTACCAGTCATTGACTTCAATGAGATGCGAAGAAGGTGTGGCGTGGTGCAAGGAGACATATTGGATGTAATAAATTCAAGGAGCAAGGAGGAACAGGTATGTTTTTGGGAGAGTTCTGTTTCAGATAATTGAATTGAGCGCAGCGCATATGTTGTCCTTTAAATGAAGTGCTGGAAAACTGCTGCCAGTCCAATCTGACATCCTTTGCTTCATTCCCAAGTAAGCACGCATCTTGCACCTGAACTCTATTGTTTCTTTCCTTTTTTCTCCTGATTGCAGGACAGAGCCTATGCTATCATCGCAGAGATCGAAGAGCAGGTAATGCTCTAGGTTCAGACCAGCATAAGGGCAGCCATTTTAGGTCCAGGAGAGCAGCCATTAAGCTTTAGGGAACTCAGATATATGTTAGGAAGCAACCTAGTGTAGGAAATGTACATGCAGACGTTCAGACAGGTGTTTTTTAATTTGTAGCCTTGTTTTTATGTGCACCCCCTGCAGCTGTGGGGCAATGTCCACATCAGAATGTCTGGTGTGATCTTACGTGCTAAACATAACGTTTACGCACATGCTGACAGTAGTGTGGCAACTTGGCACTCACGCTGTGGATCAGCAGTGTCTTCCATAGCTTATCATAATAATGCCGAGCCCCCTCAAGCTTACTCTACACCCTTTTTTCTTTGACGGCCCCCATGGCCCTCCTTGCCTGCTGCCCAGCAGCTGAAACTTGTGCCCACACTCTCCTGCTGCTCTGAACTCCTGGTGCTGGCTTTGACTCCCTTTTGCTGGCTTTGTCTCCAACCTGCTGGCTTTGACTCCCTCTTGCTGGCTTTGACACGCACCTGCTGACTTTGCCTCCAACCTGCTGGCTTTGACACGCACCTGCTGAATTTGCCTCCAACCTGCTGGCTTTAACTCCCTCCCTGCAGGCCCTGCAGCAGATGAAGCTGATGCCCGGCGCCCTGGAGCTGCTGCAGCACACCAGCAGCATTCCCCGGGGTCTCATCACCCGCAACGTCATGTCCTCCGTGCACCACTTCCACAACCACCATCTGATACCTGCAGGCGTGCCGCCATTCATACCAGGTACTAGCAGTCACTTGTAGGAATTCCCTAAACCGCTGCTTCTATTTTGTGGGAGGCTTGTGGTGCTTCTGCTCGCGCTGCTTGGCTTCCTTAACCAGTGAGGGAATAGAGAGAATCTTCCCCTGGCTCCACAAAGCACCTTATCATCAACTTGATCTGACAAATCCACTTTGTCATCTGCACTTGCCACTTGCAGCCATATCCCGGGAGTGTAATTACGAGTGAGTCTTTCCAGCCAGGGTTTTTGTTTTTGAAGACAGACTGAGCTGGTGTGCTTCTATCAGTTATATGATTTGATGACGCACTGCTGCTCTCGAGGCCTGCTGGAGCCTGTTCAAAGCTCCCATGTTACAAAGGCTCACATTTCCTGCTCAGTCGTAAGTTAGGATGTGCGTGGCAGCAGATGGTATGCTGCTTTCCTCGCACTGTAATCATCTGCTTTGGAATGACTGTATCAGTATGTGCTCCCAAAGCATTGAGCTGGTGCAATAAACAAGTCTGACATCAGCGCCTTTATTAGGGGTGATGTGTTGCATTTTAAGCGGTTTGAGCAGTGGGCCCATGGGCACCCCTTGTTGCCAAATCTTGGGGACAAAAAATGTTTTGCTCCCACACCTTGTTGCCACACTTACTTCTGTATGTTGTACAAAGTTTTATGAAGAAAGGCAAATAGTAGATGCTACCTCCCTTTCAACAAAAGCCCCTGCCTTGGAGTCAATCCCATGCCTTCTCCTCCAATGCCCCAGCAAGACCAGCAGCAGCAGCAGCAGCAGCAGCAGCACTACCAACACCAGCTGGTTGAGCATGGCAGGGGTAGTGGAGGAGTAGCCAACTATAATGGAATTCAGCAGTAACAGTGACAGCAGTAGTAAAAAGATTTGGAAAGGATTGCGTGGCTACAAGCAGCTTAGCAACGCAGTGAACAATGTAGGAGTTAATGTTTTCCTACCCTTGGAAATGCATGGTGGGGAAGGCTCTCTTGGGGAGGATCTCATTTGTAAAAAAAATAGATTTGTACTTGGCAATTTCGACAAACAGAAGTTGGACCTTGCTACACAGCAATTCAAATGAGCACCCTCTGTCGCCAAAATGCTGTAACCCCTAAAACCCTTGGAAACTTTCTATCATGCAATGCATGTCAAATAGGCCATGGAGGTGGTACAAACATGAATGTTTGATTGTTTATAAATGCCATTTGTAATGGAATGTAAGCGTGCATTGGGTGCAAGAGTTGTAGAGTTAAAGACCAGCTTGTTATTTGTGTTTTTGGCTGTTGCAGCCACTTGTCAATGACCTTGTACAGAAGAAGACCATTTGCTGTGTCACTACACATCAGCTCAGCTTCAAGCAGGGAACTAAATGCGTGCAAAGTTTGAGTGCACAAAACTTCAAATTTTATGCTCTTCACATGCCTTATTTAGAGGCTTTGTACCTTTTACCTGTGGTTGTCATTCCAGGTACAAGCCCAGCCCCCAGGCTCTTCTCCACATTTGCAACTCTTGGGGTGTGTCCCCTTCTGAGGTCATCATGGTAAAAGATCCGATTCAGCTCCCTCCTGCCATTTTGGGTGATGCGTACGGAATGTGAACATGAGATTTTTGGCTCTTATGCATCTTTTATCCATGCAAGTTGAATGTAAGACTTGAGGTTCCCAGATATTTTCCAAGCTTATCAATGTCGCCCTTCTGATCCATACTTCCATGCCCGCCTTACCCTGTTTCTATTGCTTGTTTGTGCCATGCTATTTTTGGGTCGGTTGGCTGCATATTTGGAGGCAAAATCTGGTCTCAGCAAGAACGTAGAGCACAATTCAACCAAACTGTTCTTTTGGTCCATCCTGGCTTTCTTGCAGGTTGGCGACAGTGCCAAAGATGATATAGGTGTGTGCCATGCATTTCTTTCTTAATTTGTAATCTTGTGTTTGCAGAACTGGCAGAGCCTTGATTTTGGGGATTTGAAGGGGAAGCCGTGGCAGTCCTCCTGCAGAAATGTTGTTTTTTGTATTATTTGCTTGTCTATCTTAGGTTGGGTAGGGTTGGGTAGCCACCTAGCCAAGCCTCGCCGAGGGCGAGGCTAGGCGGGGCTTGGGGAAGCTATTTGGCAGGTGGATCTCACCCTCGATGGGAACGCGGGTCACCTAGAATTGTTGGGAAATCGCCTAGAAATCACTTAATTTCCTCAAATTTTTAAGAAACTATACGATTCAATAAAAACGTCCTGGGAGTGTTAAGGGATGATCGCAGTGCCCATAGCAGCAGAAGCAGGTGAGGCAACCTTGGATGCAGCCTTATGGTGGTACCTAGATGCAAGCAGCAGGCCTTTTTTCGCGTTTAAGTAATACGATTGTATTAAAATCTGGGATTTTGAAAGCTGAAATTCGTATTAAAATGGGTGATGTGCCCCATGCAATTTTTCTGGGCTCTCATGTGTTGCCCAAAAATGCAGTGCAAGGTGGGGACGGTCCTTCCATGTTCTAAATCCAAACCTACAGTAAACAAGTCCAAACCCTCCTGTGCAGTGTGCGGCAACAGAGCAGGAGCCTTGAGGGCTATTCTGCTTGGCTGTGGTGATCCATACAGGGAGCGATAATGATTTTATTATGACTTTTTTTCTTTGGCCTTCTTTTCTATTTTCATATTTTTTCCTTATCTGTTTCATATTTTTGCTAAGCTATGATGCTCCATACAGGGACCCTCATCACTCTGCTTGACTGCAATGGTCCTAACCGTCTTCCGCAGTGTGCGGCAACAGAGCGGGAGCCCTGACTGTTTTACTTGACTACAATGGGATGCACAACTATGAGCAACAGGATCTCCAAGGAGAGCTAAGGTGCGTGAGCAATCAGCTCAAGTAAGGAACAGGACTTTCAGACAGGAGTGGCTGCTTTTGAAGGGCTTTGCTTGAGAATCTCAGCCCGAATAAGGAACAGGAATTTCAGACCGGAGTGGCTGCTGATCAAGGGCTCTGCTTGAGAATCTCAGCCCAAGGTTTGCTTGAGAACCTCCCGGTAACACGACAATGTTTGTTGGCTTGCCATTTTGTGCGCAGAGCATTGTCCTTTACATCAAAATATTGTTGCATCAATTAGATTGGTAGGAACTGAGATTTCCCTACATTCATCTGATATTGACATGGTCATTTCTGGCTGGGCATGGGTTCCAGGACCAAGTATTGGAACCTGATACCTTCTTGCTCCGACAAAATTTCTTTCAGGGACACTTATGCATTTTTGAGTTGTAGCCTCTGGAAGTCTCGTGCAGTGGTGAAAATCATCTGATATTCCATTCCAAACCTGGATGTCAGAGATTGCGCCCTGTTGGTTCCAGCGGGCCCACAAAGGTTTGGGGGAATTTTTCTCACATTTTACCAATCATTGAATGGTGGGGAATGTTTTCTCACGTTTTACCAATCATTCAATGGTTGAGTGGTGGGGGAAATTTTCTCACATTTTAATTATTGAATGGTGGGGGAAGTCTTCTCACGTTTTACCAATCATTGAATGGTGAATTTCCCCCCTCAGATGCACACTGGCAACAATTAAGGAAGTTGCAAGAGCACACACCTGGGTTCTATTATGAGCTACAAAGGAAGACTTAACAGGTTATTGCTTGTGCGTGTGCGCGCGCGCGCGCCCACGGGGGGAGGGAAAGGGTGCAGTCGCAGGGGAAATCTGCTTTCTGAGCTATTTGAACCTTGCAAATATCCTTTTTTGACAATAAAAAAGGCTGTTGTTGGAAATCCTGGTGACTCCGACATGTGAACAGCATCTTGACATTTTTTGCCTGATAAGGCTAAATAAGATTCACAATGGAGGGACTTGAGGCCAGGTGGATTGGATACTGGTAAAACGCTTTTGAGCACCAGCAAGGATAGCTTATAAAAATAGCATATCCTCAGGCATATCCTACTACTAAGCTTCGAAGGACTGTGCTGTAATTCAGTACAACTGCTACCCCCTCACCTCTATTAAAGGAAAGGCTCTTTCCAACCTTTTATAACATGCCCACGAGTTACACAACCAGATCTGCCTGATTCCGGCCCCTATATATCAGTTATGATCACCTAGCCTTCTTTCTGCACATGCACTTTTGTTCTTTTCTCAGCTGAGGCCATTGCTCCAACAAACTACCTAGAGCCTCCTTGCCGGCGCCTGCTTCTCTCCTCAGAGGCCCACATGTGATCCCTTAGTCCTCAACATTCTGCGATGATTGAAGCCGTATCCTCCTTTTTTTTGGAAAGGATGGCATAGCTTTGCCTGCCTGCGAGCACTCAGCTGAAGCAGAAAAAATGCCTGAAACCTTACCAGACCATTTTAGGCAAAAAATGTCAACTAGAAGGAAAAAAAACGTGTCCACAATTTTGCTGTCTGTACCGTCAATGAAGTTTGATATCCCTGCGCACTAATTCCACTCTCCTTGTCATTGACTCGATCCTCCCAGGCCCACGTACCTGGTCCGCTCATTGCCTGAATTCCACAATTTGCTGCAAAAGGAGTTCCAGCTGGTGCCACCACCTCACCCCCATGCTGCCATTGAGGCAAGGGATGCCAGATGAGCAGCAGGGTTACAAGGGTCACAAGGGTTGGCCTTCAGCCCGAGACTTTTGTTGTTCATCTGAAGGGGTGCCAGATGAGCAGCAGGAATTTTGCACGGACAAGATGAGAGGGCCTTCAGCAATGCTCGCAGGGGTTTGCCTGGACAACTTGGAGCATGATATATTTTAGAGTTGTGCCAAAGGCAATGTCTTACATTCTCAGATGTTCTTGGCACAAAATATCACTCAGCTCCTGCGTCAGAAGCCAACACTCAGTGTTCCTCTTCACTCTTTGATGAGATTTCAGAAGGGAGCAGTTACTTTGCTGGGTTCTACCTTTGTGCGATGATGTCCTTGGCAATTATACTTGGTTTCTGTATGACTGGATGGAGCAAGGATTACTGCAATGAGATGACATCCCCCCCTCAAAATTTCTTTGAAACTGCTGCTTGGGTGCTCTCTGTGGGCAACAGCAACGGGTCTGGATCTGGCGCATACATCTATTCTCTATTCCTTTCCAATGGATCGTTTTCCTTTATTGATGTTGGGAGTGTGTCACTGCCGCCATAGTTTTTCCTTTTCCTGCTTCAGTCATTTGACAAGCCTTGAAGGTTAAAAAAGGAAAATTTCACAGATGATGCAATGGTTCACAGCAGCAAGCATAACTTTGCAAATATCAATTATGGGAAGCATTAGCTTTGGTTCGTTAAGAATGTGAGGAATGACCCCTTCCGTAATGCAAGGCATGCCGTTATGCCCGGAATAGGGAAATGTAAAAAGCTTCCCCTAGGCAAGAAGCAAGTTGCCGAGGTCCCCTATAAACCAATTGCAAACATAACTGCCCTTTTTCCTTGTCAGTTCAATCCAAACCTCCAGCTCAAAGTTGCAAATTGGGAGTCCTGGGCTTACACAGACGGCAGCTGCCAGGTCCAGGACGGCAAGACAGCTATTGGGGCAGGCGTGTACCATCCTATGGGTGACTCAAAAAATTTTGTTGAACCCAAAAAATTTAGTTGAACCCAATGGGACTGGTATTACCAACACCATAGGAAGAGCTGAGCTGGCTGCAACAGCTGCTGCGCTCACTCACTCACAAACACACACACGTTGCCACATATAGCCGCTGGCGGCCTCAGCTCACTTCACCAACTGAGAAAGCAAATCCTATACCCAGAGAAGCACAGACATCATGTACAAGGAGATGTCTGAAGACAATATCAAATCTTGTCAGCACCTCACAAGGTCACATCTTTTTCTATAAGGTCAAATCTCACGCTGGTATAGCTGGGAATGAATGCGCAGATAGAATCGCTAAATACCAGGCTAGCCTCAAAGATAACAATCTGACAGATACCAGTAATCCTAGCGTTGGCCCAGGCAGCAACGCCATCTACAATATTGCTTGGCTGGCTCGAGAAGAGGCAAGACCTGGTACACCTTGATCTTCCTCATTCCCAATCTAGTATACTTCCCAGACCTTAAGGATGCTTTGGAATCCCATATGCATGCTACACACAGGCTTGGATATGCAGAATGCAAGACGAACTATTACACTTACTACTAGAGCTTCCTACCTCATACAAATAAGGGCATTAGCAATACCTTCTGGAACATGAACTGTATCACAACCCAAATGAAATGTACAATCTTCCAACACCGCACAGGCACCCTCTATAACAAAAAACATGCGGTCCGCTTCAAAAGATCCTCTAGCCTCGTATACCCCCTCCCAGAGTGTCATCATATGGATAGCACCCTCCACATTCTCTCAGGTTGTCAATGAACCGTCATCTGTAACATGGTAACTGAGCGTCACAACATTGCCAGCAGAATGGTTTTGAAAGAGGTCAGCAAAGGCTCTTATGGTTCAAACCCCTTACAAGTTGATATAGGCAGCGCAGACTGTCTGGCTCAGCATGACCTGCACATCACTGAGCAAGTTCCTAATCGTGTTATACCTCCCTACCTCCTTCACCCCAGCATTCCTGATCAAACTAGACGCACCTCCAGCCGCCCCGATGCTATCTTGGTCACTCCTTGCCCTGCTAACCCGAATAGACCACCTACTCCCCCCTCACATCGGGTACTCTGCAGTATGAGACGTAATGAAGAAGTAAGAAGCAGCACAACTCCAGCCAGGCAACTTCATGAATTGAACATCCAAAACCGCCATATCCGCTTAAAATAAATCAAATACTGCAAAGATACGAGGCCTGATGCCCAGCTAGAAGCCTCACAGCACCAACACAGTGAACTGTGCAAACAACTTCAAGGTGCTGAGATCACTCTCAGGCTTCACATAATCCTTCTGGGTGTGGGTGGAACTATCTACACTGCCCATACCCTGGATCAGCCAAAAAAACTTGGGATTAACCTGCAAAGGGCTACCAAGCTTGCACGAAAGCTGCATGCCCACTCTGTGCAAGAAGCGCAAAAACTTACCTCTACCAGGCGTGCCATTGATGTGAAAAATTCTCAACATAACTCTGGTGCCCTGGGGCCGCATGCTTCCAGAAACCCACCAGACCCACACTAGCTTCCCTCTTACCCTCAGGTGAGGGAGACTCACGGCTCTTTGAGCCAATGTGTCTCCTTTTCCTTAATTGTGTTAACGTGCTGGTGCCTCTGATAGCACCCATGTTCAGGATTTTTGAGTGAAGCTAGGATCCCTGCATGTTAAAAGGTAGTGAAACTGAGCCCACTTTATAAAAAGAAAGCTATGTCAAACCCTGGGAACTACAGGATGTTTGCTGTCAGTGGGGTGATGTACCGTAATTATGCTAACGTGATGAAAGACTTGGTGACAGATTGGTGTGTTCAAAACAATAAGGTCCCGGACACCCAATTTGTTTTTTACCCCGGTAGGAGCACTCTCCACTCTTCATTTTGAGCACTTGAAAAATGCAGCAAAAAAGCTCAAACAGCAGCAATCACCTAGACTACATGCTGCCTTCATAGATTTCTCCCAAGCGTATGATACGGTACCTCGCCTGCAACTTTGGGACCATCTACAACGCATCGCCATGCCTGCACCACTTCTCCAGGCAATTAAGGAAATGTACCAGAATGATGAAAGAAAGAAAGAAAGATCTACACTTGTCGTTCGGCCGCGTGCATTAAGGAAAGAGCCTCCCATTGGCTCCCACCGATAGAGGGCATCTTTATCTCCACCCCGGCCACAAGGATTTAATCCGGGGACCTCCACCTTGCTGTCGCCCTCCTCGCGCTAGGCCAAGGCTCCGTGACATGACGGTGGCTGATCTCGAACCAGGATGATGAATATATTCTGATGGATGGGGATAAAAGGGCACGTGTGCGTCCAACAAATGGAGTTAAGCAAGGTTGTCCCCTGTCCCCTGTCCTGTTTTCTCTGTACATCAATGACATGGGCAGAGATATTAGTGAAGGTACAAGAGGTGCTGTGACAGGGGATGGCGTGAATGGCGTTTCATACATGCTATATGCAGACGACTTGAGTTTAACTACCAATGACCCAGGTGAAATGCAAGTTATGCTGAATAGATTACGAGCTTATGCAATGAGAAAGGGGCTGACTGTCAATACATCAAAGTCAGAGGTCATGCATTTTAATAGTAGCCTGAGGTCGTGTTCTTCTCTGCCTACTTTCATGTATGGAGACGTGGCTCTTCCAGAGAAAGAGCAGTTTAGATACCTCGGTATTCTTGTGGACAAGCACATGAATCTGAAGGTGTCTGAGGAGCATGCAGTGCGGCCTTACATGGCTGAAAGGATGAAGGATGAAGGAGTTTGTGCATGAACATGATCTAAGGAATAGGCCACATGCTCTGATTTGGCTCTCTAAGGTGTATGGCATCCTGGCTGGGATGTACGCGTGCCAAGTGTGGGGTACAGAGTACTTATGAGAAGGCAGTGAGTTCAAAAGCCAATTGCAAAAAAGGCAACTATGCTCTTTAAGGCGTTTTTTAGGTGTAAAAAGTACTGCCACGAACTGGCCAGTATTGAGAGAGTGTGGTCAAGAGCCCTTACAGTTTTATTGGTTTAGGGCTACTGTTAAATTTTTCAACAATATGCTCAATTCTAACAGTAAAACATTATGCCAAGTGCTGAAAGCAGATTTACACCTTGCTGATATGGATGAGTCTTGTTGGTCTGCATATGTATCTAAGTCATTTAATGGCATGCGCAATGAGGAGGTGTTTAAACAGAAATTACTGAGTGCTTCCAAAATACCCATGCAGGATTTTTTAAGGGATTTGAGGTACAGACAGCAGAAGGTTTGGAGGGAAGCAGACGCCCTAAGTCCCCGAGAGGTGAACAGAAAAGCAGTGACTTACCATCATTGGTGTGGGAAACCTTTGAATCAAACAGCACGCACACCCTTCTGTATCCCATCATATTAATTTAAGGATCTGGATAAAGGAGTCACGAGGAATGTGAGTAGGTTTAGGCTTCGTGCCCACTGCTTAAAGGTCGAGTCCTGTAAATGGTTGGGTGGTTCGAATGTTTGTGATAAGTGTGAGTGTGCTTAAGTCCAAGAAGAGAAACATGTTCTTTTCTATTGCAATTGCTTTGAGGTGTGTAATCTGCACAGAAAATACAAGGACCTGTACATTGATCTTTTTAAACATTACATACTTTTGCCCGGCTTCCAAACGCTGACTTTATTCCTTTCTTGGCGAGCTTCCACATTTTGACTGATTTCGAGGTCAATGCTTTTCTAAATCAAGACTCGTACAGATTTTCAAAGCCTCTATCAGAATTGGTTACAATTTTTTGATGCTAGATGAGATTGTTTCACCAGCAGCCGATCAGCCAGGGTCTCGGGCTGTAGGCCACCCCCCCTTGTAACCCTTGTGATTGATGTAGGGAGCGTTCTCACTGCCTACGCCTAATCTAATCTCCAAATGTGGCATGGCTATTCGAGAACCAGTTAGAGCAACTTCTACGCTTCCTATATATCTATATTTTATTTAGCAACGCATTAACAGTTTTAGACTTCAAGCTTTTCTTTTTTGTTTCGAGCTTAGGTCTGGTTTGGTTGCAGGCATATCTTTTTATGCTTCAGCTAAGCTGCCCCTGTAGGCAGGTACAGCTACTAGCTGTACATAGTATGTAACCCTTTCCTTTGCTTTCTCCAATTGACATTTGCACACAAGTTTAGTTTGATTTGGTTACAGGGAACTTTTGCTCCAGCTAAGCTGCCCTTGGTACATCAAACAAGCCTTGTCTGGACACACTGAACGTGGCTCATTGGTAGAAATCATGTGTGCATGCACGTTGCTGCAAACTGTGGTAAATCAAACAAGCCTTGTCTGGACACCCTGAACGCGGCTCATTGGTAGAAACAATGTGTGCATGCACGTTGCTGCAAACTGTGATAAATCAAGCAAGCCTTGTCTGGACACACTGGACGTGGACCTTTGGACTGGACTCTTCTCTGTTGCACTTGATTTTTATATCGCTCAAACATTATTTTGTTCCATTTATCCCCTCCTTTACCCCTGGTTATCAAATTTTCAGTCTACTGCTCACAATTTTCGCCTCTGTGTGCTGGAAAGTACCAGCACCAGGCCTATCAGCCCAACAGTGTGGCTGCCGGTCTCTTCTTAAATCTTGTAAGCTGCCCTTGTAGGCAGGTACAGCTATATAACCTTATCCTATCCTTCCAGGATTTCTGTGAGTCACAACCTTTTTTGCTGCATCAAGTGAATTTTGAAGTTGTCTATCAATTCCTTCGAGTGGAAACCCAGCGGCATCAGGGAAATAGGTGCCCATACGAGCTTAGAATTTGCAACAAATGTGATTGGCACACTGTACAAGAAGAAGAGCATGTTATCCTGGGTTGCCCATCTCAGGATTTAACAGAACTGCGCACTCAATTCCAGCACCTTTTTAGCTCTGCACCCCTAAGCAGTGCATCACGCCTTAGAGACGTCATGAACCAGGCTGATGTCCTAGGATTAGCCAAATTCGTGTCTGCATGCCTGAAATGCTGTGACTGAGCTTCTCGCTAATTTTGTTTTTAGATTGGACTGGTTTAGTTACAGGCACGTTTTGCTTCAGCTAAGCTGCCCCCGCAGGCAGGTACAGCTATGTAACCCTTCTTTCCTTCCTTATCAATTCCTTCATCAGCGAAACACAAAGCTTTTCTTTTTTGTTACAGCTTATAGACACAGTACAGCATTTTGGAAGCTAACATGGCTGATGGTTGCTGCCAGTCATGGGGTTACACAAGGTGTTTCTTGTTGCTGTTTCCTCTTGCAACACAACAACAAGCTTTTTTCGTTTGTTTCTGAGCTTATGGACATTATGTTGACTGGCGAGGACCAGTCACAGGCCGATCAGCCGAACAGTCTGGCTGAAGGTTCCCCCGTGTAAATCTAATCTAAATCTTGTTGCTGTGGGGCTGAACATACTGAGTTTGGGGTATGCGCACATGTAAGCTTTGTTGGAGCTACACATATGTCTGTCAGTCCATATTTTGATGTCTGACAAGGTTTTTGGGATTGCTGACTGTGTGCACATTACTGAGGATTGCGCCATCAGTGACCACTGCCCTATAAGCATGACGTTTCGAGTGCCTGACTCTAGTTTAGAGGATGCAGACTGGGGAATGCAGTCTGAACATGTGTGTAAGCCTGGGGGCTGTGGTAGCAGGTTGTCCATGAAATGGCGGCCTGAGCTTGCTGAGGTTTATGCGGAAGCGCTTGTGGGGAACAGTGGGATGCAAACTCAGTTTGAGCATGCCATTGCAAAGGAGGACCCTGTGTCCGCCTGTGAGACGGCCTGTTTTTACTTGCGCTCAATGATTGTACAAGCTGCTGGGGATGTGGGCATGACTGGGTTGGTCAGTGTGTGTGGGCCTTTGCGTGCCAGCCGGAGGGGCGCTCACAGCCCTCCCTGGTTTGATGCAGCTTGTAGAGAGAAGCGTTGTGTGTTCATGGAGGCTCTTCGAACTGGTCAGCCTCTGCATGCGCGTGAGTTTGTGCGGAGGCAATACAAGATCCAAATTCGGTGGTTGAAGCGTGCATACACGCAGAGATAGAGGGATGTGTTCCTAGGGAGGCTTTACAGTAAAGACCCTGATGTGCATGCAATGCTGAGGCGGTCTGAGCGTACTCAGACCACCTGTGGCACAGTCTGTGTGGGAGAGGTATCTAAAAGCGCACTTTCAGCCCTGTGAGGCAGCTCAATTGGTTCGTGGGGGTGTGGCTTTGTCTGCAAGGGATATGGCTGTTCCTTTGGGTCGTGGGCGCGATGTTGAGGCTCTTTTGAGACAGGGCACTCAAAATAATTGGATGCCTGAGCCGGATACAGTTGCTGTGCCTTCAGAGGAGGAGATGCAAGGGCTGGTAGCCATGCAGATTGGGAAGATGAATGGGCGTGCTTCCCCTGGTTTTGACTGTGTGGCTGCTCCTTTTATCAAATATGCTGCTATGGTGCGCCCGCGGGTCAATGGCCGGGGCACTGAGCGAGTGAACGTGCTTGTGTCATACATTTCCTGGCTTTTCAAGCTGTTCTATGACAAGGCTCACATTCCTAAATGTTGGAAGAAGGCTAAGCTGACCCCCTTGTACAAAAAGGGGCCCCTCATTGAACCAAATAGCTACCACATGCTGGCTGTCAGTGGCACAATGGACCGCTTGTATGCTAATGTGATTCGTTCTCTTGTCACGGACTGGTGTGTGGCCTCAAACAAGATTCCAGACACACAATTTGGCTTCTACCCTGGAAGGAACACCCTCCAGCCCATCTACATTTTAAGGCACCTACAGCATGCTGCACGCACAATCAAGCCTGGGCGATCTAGCCGGCTGCACACTGCATTCATTGACTTCAAGCAAGCATATGACACCATCCCTAGGCAGGCACTCTGGCAGCACCTGCAGCGCACACGCATGCCCACTTCTTTCTTGTCCGTCATTAAAAACATGTACGATGCTGATGAGTATATTTTGAAGGATGGAGAGAAGAATGCTCAGGTGCACCCTAACACAGGTGTGAAACAGGGCTGCCCTTTGTCCCCTCTGCTTTTCTCTCTGTATATTAATGACATTGATGAAATTGCGGAGGGGGTGCAAGGTGCTGTCACGGGTACGGCTGAATTCTATGTGACGCACATGTTATATGCTGATGACCTGACTCTGATGGCCAACGATCCTGTTGCGTTGCAGACCATGTTGAACCGCTTGCATGCGTATGCTCAGAGGAAGCACTTAGTCATCAACACAGCTAAATCTGAGGTGGTGCACTTCAATTCCTCTGGGTCGGACCTGCCTGTTTTTCATATTGGGGGGGTGCCACTGGCACACAAGGAGTCTTTTAGATACCTTGGCATGATGTTTCACAAGTGCATGAGCATGGCCAAGTCCTCTGAGCATGCAACTGGCCCCTTCATGGCATCTGCATTTCGGGTTCGTCAATTTGTTCTTGAGAATTTTCTGGCAAATAGGCCGTACGTGTCTCTGTGGCTTGGGAAGACGTATGTGGTTCTAGCTGGAATGAATGCAGGCCAAGTGTGGGGCACTGAATACATTAAAGCGGGCAAGGAATTTGCAAGTGATCTGCAAGTGCGGCACATGAGTTATCTTAAGAGCACGCTGGGTGTTAAGCGTACCACTACAAACTGGGCTGTCCTGAGGGAGAGTAGTCATGAGCCGCTTCAGTATTACTGGTTTAGGTCTGTTGTCAAAATGTATAAGCCAGTGTCCAGGATGTTTCTGATTTCCTCTTGCAACACAACAGCCAGCTTTTTTCGTTTGTTTCTGAGCTTCTGGACATTATGTTGGCTGGCGAGGACCAGTCACAGGCCGATCAGCCGAACAGTCTGGCTGAAGGTCCCCCTGTGTGAATCTAAATCTAAATCAAAATCAAAATGTATCATAGCATGCTGAGGTCTAACAGTGAGACGTTGAGAAGAGTGTTGAAAGCAGATTTGAATATTCATTCGCGTGAGCCAGCCTGCTGGACTGCTCAAGTTTTATATGCTTTTCAAGGCTTACGGCGCTGTGATTCCTTTGTGCAAGCTCTGCGGCAGGGCACTCCTATCCCTATTCAAGAGTTTACTGATGACCTCAGACACAGGCTGCAGGCAGTGTGGAGAGATGTTGAGGGAGTGAACCCGCGGGACACATATAGTAAGCTGGCAACTTACCAGTCTCTTTTTGCAGTGCCTTTTGACCATAACGTGCGCGCCCCTGCCCGTTTACCAAGGCACATGCATTTGGATTTGTCTTCACATGTCATGACGAATGTTAGCCGTTTCAGACTTAGGGCACACACACTGAAGGTGGAGACAGCAGCTTGGGATACTCGGAACACTCTTTTGTGTGATCGCTGTTCTTGTGATGAGATTCAAGATGAGGCTCATGCCCTTTTGGTGTGCAGAGACGCAGATGTTTGTGCTTTAAGAAGAAAGTACGCTTACCTGTCCAACTGTTTCTCTGGTCATTTTTCAATGGAGCAACCATTTTTACAACAAGCCAGTGTCCAGGATGTTTCTGATTTCCTCTTGCAACACAACAACAAGCTTTTTTCGTTTGTTTCTGAGCTTGTGGACATTATGTTGGCTGGCGAGGACCAGTCACAGGCCGATCAGCCGAACAGTCTGGCTGAAGGTCCCCCTGTGTAAAATCTAAATCTGGCTGGCTGTGACCATCCCAGGTTGCCCATGCCCCCCTTTCTTTGTGCGCACCTGTGGTAAAACATTGGTTTTGCATCCTGTGGACATACCCCTTTTCTTCAGTTTCCTCGTTTACAGTTTCCGCCCTGTGTGCTGGAATGTACCAGCACCAGGCCTATTAGTCCAACATTGTGGCTAACGGTCCATTCTATAAATCTGTAAATCTGGCTGGCTGTGACCAGCTACAAGCCGATCAGCAAAACAACCTGGCTGAAGGTCACCCCCCATTGTAACCTATTGTAACCAAGGCTAGTTGCATTGAAAGGAGCATGAGGAGCAATTTTTGCGCGGTCAGCGTCACCTTGAAAGGTTGGGCTAAGAATCTGGGACTTTTATGTAAATCCAGGGTTCAACAAAAAACGACACAACTTCCTTCAACAATCATCAAAATTCAAAAGCAGGAAGAGAGGAGGAAGGCAGCAAGAACATGGTGTGTAACCCTCAACAAATGTTGACAACACGTACGTGGTGCACCCCAATTCAAAATAGTAAGTGTCTAGCGTATGCCTCAGGCCAAAATATTATCACCGTATCGAAAAAAGTGCAAGGCAACTCACATTGTGATGAAATCGAGGAAACTCCTAGCTTTACGATCACAACAGTGGCACGCAGAGGCCCCCGACTTTGCTGGTTCTGCTTGAGCTCAGCATGTATTAGCATAAGTAGTAATAGCTGACAGCCTGGGGAGTTGGGTACAGGTGTACAGGTATTTTGAGAAAACACGTTTAATAGGCGCCATGCCTGCGCACACATTTCATGCAACGAGTAGCACAAAAGGCATTCATGATGTAACTGACACACAAACCTAAGGTGCGGGGTGTGACCTACACAGCGAAAGGCTGCGCACCAAAAGGAGAAAGCCATGACCTCACCGTGCTTGAGGTCCAGCCTAGGACAAAGCACAGGAGTAGAGTTAGGCGCCTTCAGTGACCAGATCATGTTCCCCAAGCACTCATTGTTTTTTATTTGTGCATGCAGGCCCAGTCACTCTGACCAATGGCATCAAAAGTTGCAGCAATCTAAGCCTACCTCGATCACCAGCACAAGTGCAAGGCAACAAAGAAATGGGAGGAAGCAAGTGGCGGGATGAAAATGAGGTTCTTGTGGAAAGAGGAAGGGCAAAGATCAAGTTTACACCCGGCACCAAGTAACTACCCCATGATATTCCAGTATTTACCAAACTATTTGCTACTGACTGACAGTCTGAAGTAATGACAAATGTGTTGGACGCTCTTCCAGACAACCCGACAGCCCTTCACGTCACACTGAACGGCCCAGGCGACAAATACTGTAGTTAAAATTGCCACACACACACACACTTTCCTTTCCAGGCTTCCAATGCTTGAATTACAGCTCTCAATAATCAAGGGGTGAAGGCTTTTTCTGCTCGACCTCAAGGCAATTCCTATGGAATAAGCTGAGGGGAAAAATCAGGAGCACTGTACAACAAAGTGAGGATGAACCAGGAATAAGCACGTCTAATTGCCGCCAAGGAAACGCTCGCCTCCGACTCATGCCCGGGGAACAAAGCAACAGGTCGTAATAAGGCAGATACGGACAAGATGGATTCAAACAACTTGATTGGGCAACCCTCAGGGCATGCGCCTTGCAGAGCTGCCTCTGCGCAGAAGGTTCCACACAATTGATGATTATGATCCACCAGGATTGAATATAACCAAACATTGGAATTTGAGCACTCAACTTGAAGGAGCGCTGGAGCCCATCACACGTTGGGACAGGCCAAAGCATGCAGTATGCTTTGGCCGAGCATGAGGCCTGCCCCATGCCTATACCAAAGCATGCATCCAACATGCAAGAGGCCCCCACCATACCCATACCAAAAACTGCGGATGAATGATCATACATGTGGGATGCGTGAGCACGCATACACCCCACCCCCTCCGCACTATGGTTTTGGATGCTGGCACAAGCTCAGCGCCTGTCAAAGGGGGCGGCAAACATCCCAAACTCATGCCTGCTGCAGCTTCAGCAGCTGGAAATACAGATCGACACCACTGCCAATCTCAAAGTCTGTTCCATGACACAGGGACGCCAGCCCTGTGTGCTCACAAAGTTCAATGGCACACCTACCACGCATGCAGGGGACACTACACATCCATTGCGCACAACTGACAGGCTGCCTAGGGCTCGCGCAGTAGCCGAGCCTTCCACGTCTGCACAGCACTTTTCATGTACCCTCAAGCAAGGCTACAATGTGCATGCACCGACTGACAAGCCTGCCATGCAATAACATGCTAGCTGCAGGCTTAGGAGCTCACATGCAGCAGACGTGCAAAGCTGAGTGCATAGCGCCACCTGTGCAACTGTCAGCATACACACTGCCAAGGCCAAAGCCATGGTTGAGGAGATACGCTCTACGTGAACTGCATGTTCACCATCAAACATCGACACGCATGCCAGGAACCATTCATTAAGGTGTGCACTGCCATGGTCAGGCAAATACAGCCCAACAGGCGAGGTGTTTATAAGGGCATCTAAGGTCCCTCCGACGTCAAGCTGCAAAATGCCTTCCTTTTTTTTGTTTCAAAATGCCTGCGGAGTCCCATCTACAGTGAGGGACTACAGTAATGCATACTCGCACATACAAAGGCCTCCAGCAGATATGTCCACAAGGCCACCCAAGCTCTGCCTTCGCAGCACGTTCAGCAATGTGTCCTTTTCCAACTCTTTCCAGCCCCTTCCTGTCACACAAACTGTGGCATAATTTCCCACAAAGCCCGTCGGGACAACATCAAGCACTGTGGATCCCTGAGGAAGCTGCATAGTACGCACTCAGCATACACTCAAAGCTACTCAGCATGCACCCAATGCCACCCAACATGCCCACCATAATATTCTTTCACATGCGGCAAAGGACGGAGAAATGTCAGTCTTCAGGCAGATGCAAGAAGAGACCTTATTGCCCCATAGGAGGCTACATGATCTATTGAAGCAGGGGAGAAATGCGCACACACATGCATGTACATATACTATTCTTGACAGCTGTGCTCTCCTGCACACAGGCGCACCGCCCTTCTGCACAGGTGCACTGTATGTGAGGGTCCGAAGGATACCAACCAGGACATGGCCAGGTTCAGGAACAAGGGCCCTGGCCAAACTATACAGCAGGCCAGCTTGCAAATGTCGTGAACAATTTCTGCAGGTCAGAAACATCGGCTGAGGCAGCCAGGGCCCTGGCCAAGATATACAGCAGGCCAGCTTGCAAATGTCGTGAACAGTTCCTGCAGGTCAGAAATGTGTGCTGAGGCAGCCGTGGGTGTCCCACGAGAGTGCAAAGCACGCGGAGAAATTTGCCAATGCTCCCAATGCTCAATGCTGGGACGTGGATGGTGAAAAGGGAGCCAAACAGGGGAATGCAGGAAACCTGCCCCCGAGGGGCAACAGTGATCCCAGCATCCCAAGTGGCTCAGACATTCATCAGTGTTGGGGACCCTTAGTAACGGTCTTCATCACGAGCAGGGCGTGTGCACCAACAGCAGCAGAGGTTGTCAAGGGACCCCGCGTAAGGTGAGCACCCACAGCCCAGCGCTTGCAGTATCTGCACAGCCTGCTTGCCCAGCCAGCCAGCCAGTGCCATGTACATACAAGTCCATCTGTTGTGAGGGCAGGGAGGCCGAGCCCGGCTCGACTTGTCCATGCACGCTGGCAGCCGCTACACAGCTGCACACAGCACAGCAGCACACAGCACTGGCTGCTGCACCTCCTGAGCTAGATGCTGCCACCCAGCGCGACAGCTCACAGCACGACGTAGGCAGCCGCAGATGTGTGAGTGCTTGGCACTTGTGCCCGTGTGCTCATCTGGGCACGGTGATAGCAAAGCGCCACCGTGAGCACCTCATCATCATCATCATCATCTGGGCACGGTGATAGCAAAGCGCCATCACGAGCACCTCAGTACTTGCTCACGCCCAGCTACTGCGGCTCGTACGGAGGCATCTCCATGTGCCCTGCATACACTTCCCGCTCTGCAGGCGCGTACTGCCCCACGCCAGGCTGTGCGTAATGGGGCACACTTGGGGCTGCATAATGCTCCTGCTGCGCATATGGAGGCAAGCCAGGCTGGGCTACAAAGTGCTGTGGTGGCTGCTGCTGCTGATGTGGCTCCTCCTGCTGCTGCTGCTGCTGCTGCTGCTCCTGCTCCTCCTCAATGGCCGCATTCCACAGCACCCGCCCCTCTTCGGCCAGGTCCAGGACCTGTGTGCAGCATCGGCATCACTGGGTGCGTCAGCATTCAACATCATGAGGTGAGTCAACATTCAGCATCACGGGGTGCGTCAGCATTCTGCATCACTGGGTGCGTCAGCATTAGCATCACGGGGTGCGTCAGCAGCCAGCAGGGCACAGCTAATAGTAGCAGCAGCAGCAGCAGCAGCAGCAGCAGCACAGGAATGAGCAGCGCAAAGTAATGGACACCACAGGACCTGTGCAGCATCAGCATTATTACTTGCGTCATAAGCAGCAGAGCACAGCGAATAGCCACAGCGCCAACAAACAATGAGCAGCAGTGGTGCTTCAATCGCAAGCAGCAGCAGCAGCAGTACTGGCAGGAGTAGCGGCAGCAATTCAGGATTCAGTAGCAGCAGTGAAATCATGAGCACCAGCAGCAGTTCAATGATGAGCAGCAACAACAATGGAGCCCAGCAGGATTGCTTTAATTGATGAGGGCACTGTTCAGCTACAACAAATGATGCCAGCAGTGTTGCTTTCATTGATGAGGGCATCGTACTCGCTGACGCTGCAGCTGGAGCTGTAGAATGGCAAAAAAAGCGGCACGGCACTGAAATTGCTGATGCTGCAGCTTGAGCCGTAGTTTGGAAAAGAAGGGGGCACTGTGCTTGTTGATGCTGGAGCTGGGACCGTAGCACCGAAGAACAGTGCAACCGCAGTACATAATAACATTAAACAATGACAGCAAACACACCTGGCCTACGAGGTCGTCGACGCCATTCAGCTCCAGCAGCGCAACAGCGCTCACGCGCTTGCGGGCCCCATAGATCTCCCCCATCTTTTTCCGGGTCAGCGCAAACACGGACGGGACATTCTGCTCCTCACACCTGCATCCATGTTCATACGGAAGGAGAGGCAAGAAGGGATTGAGTGCAGTGCGCTTATTATAACGTACAGCACAAGCCACGCTGAAGGTATCCTGCATCCGTGACCAGACGGAAGGAGAGACAAGAAGGGATTGAGTGCAGTGCACTCTGTACAGCACAAGCCAAGCCAATAAAGATCCTGCACCCGTAGTTAGGTGACACGCAGATGGCATGCATCAGGCCCCACGCCCTCCTTGCACTTGCGTGCGTCCTTTGGGGGCATGATCTCTGCTAGCATGGCTTGGGAAATTCTGTGGGCACTTTGCTGGGCAGATCCAGGGAAAAATGGAATGAGGGGTGACATGCATGACTGCCTCAGGAGGTAGTGCCTCATGTACTGTTGGCACACATGCGTGGCGTCTAATGTACGCAAATGTAATGTCTAATGTAGTGTCAATGCCTCAGGAGGTAGTGCCTCATGTACTGTTGGCACACATGCGTGGCGTCTAATGTATGCATATGTAGTGTCTAACGTAATATCAATGCCTCAGGAGGTAGTGCCTCATGTACTGTTGGCACACATGCCTGGCGTTTAATGTATGCATATGTAGTGTCTAACGTAGTATCAATGCCTCATAAGGTAGCCAAGCAAGCAGACCTTTGCCTGCAGAAGCAAAGCTGCGATGCAACAAGGTTGTCGTCCCCTTGCATGGTTTGTGGGCCCAATTGTGTAATGGTACACATAGTAGCATGCTGTGGTCCCCTCACAAGGTATACAACCTGTGTGTATGCCTTTGGAGAATCAGGACATGAGATCAGTGGATGCTCTGCTGTCCCTGTGATAACCCTTCATAACACAGAGGAGGTCCCTTTTAAGGTATCATTCAGTAGCCGGACCTCCTACCCTCCAGTGAAGCTGTTTCTGGCCGGCACAGCCTCGTTCTCTACGCTACCGGTACATTCCATCACAGCTGGCAAAATATGGTACGGGTATGGAAAAAGACCACAGGGATCACACACATACACAGCGCGGCTTGCAGCAAACCTGCAGCACTTGTGCACCACTCACATGGCCAGGATGTCTCCCAGGAACTCATCCAGGCCACCGTCTGCGGACACGCCCTCTATGTTTGGTGCTGCAATGACCAAGCGGGCTTTGCGCAGGCGGAGCACCTTGCGCACCTCTCGCAGGCCGCACACAAACCAGCGATGGGCTGCTGCCTGCAGGGAAGGGGTGCCAGACACAAACCGCTTGCTGATGGAGGTCATTTTTTGCTGGGGAACACCAGGGGGGCTCTGCGCATATGCAGTGCTCAGCAGACTGCTTTGCGCAGGCTGCACACAAACCCGTGCGCTGCTTGCATAATTGAAGCTGTTACTAACAATGTTAGCCAATTGCAAGCTAGGATCACTGGCTAGTTCTGTGAAGACACAGCACGCAGCGCGGATGATTTGCCCGGGCCCTGCAGCAAGGCGGCCTCAGAGAGAAAACAGACAACAACAACACAAAAAAGGATAACAGGATTGCTTTTCACTGCTTGCTGCCTCAGAGCCCAGGCCCTGCAGGTCCCGACGCAGCAGTCTGCGGGAAAGAAATGATACAAGGAAAAGCCAGGGAATCCAGCCATATCCACCTTACATAATTGTCGTTGTTTGCTGTACAGCGTGTGGGTTAGGCTGCAAATGACAGCATGAGAAGCAGTAGGTCAAGGAGTAGGCCAAGGAGCTCAAGAATAGGGAAAGGGCGGATGGCCTCTGTTGCATGCTGCCTGTGGGGGGCCAGGATGTTGCTGATGCACATCAACACTGGGACTGCAAGCGTTGCTGCTGCTTCTCCTCCTGCAGGGTAATTATCAGCGTTGGCTGTGCGTGCATTGGGACTGCATCACCATCAGCTCTTTGCACAACGCCTTCGCACAGGTTCATCTCCAGGGGACATGGTATATATACCTTACGAAGGGATCTAAAGGAACCGGTCGCCTATTGCCCACGCAACACTCCAGGGGACATCTCCCTAGAGCACTATCAAGGGGACAAAACACTCCCCACAAACATGCAGATTACCCTACCCATAGTGTGACCTAAATGGATACCCATTTGCCAGAGACACCTTGATGGGGTCCATAATTTGTGCTCGATTTTGAAAGCCCTTGACTCAGCCCCTTGACCAGGAAGTCCCTAAATCCCTGAACCAGAAATACCTTGATAGGGTCCCTTGCCATAGCTCGATCTTGGAAGCCCTTTATGCGGAGCAGCAACTCAGAAACCACCTGTAACGAGATAGACACAGGTATGTGTAAGATGTCAGCAAGAAGCCACCTCGTCAGCATTTCGCGGGGAGCAGCATCTTTTAAAACCAACGTGGAAACCCATGAAGGTCGGGCTCCTAGAGATTTGTAAATATACCTGTAAATATATGCAAGAGGTCCAATCCTAAAGGTCGAAAGCAATGGGGGGCTCTCCCTGGCACACACTGTCACAGTCACTACCACTCTCCCTGCCACTCTCACTCACTGTCACTCTCACTGCCACCCTCACTGGCTCTCTCACTGGCTCTTGGTACTCATTTTTCCCTGAGGAGTTCATGGCCTCCTTACAATGGTTGCAATAGGAGACACGGCCTCCTTCCTGTCTCAATCTGCATGCCCACCGGCGCACCCTCCATCACTGTGCTGAAGCCTCTGCCATTCTGGGTGCAGCTCTTTTACATGGTGGCCACCCTGCAGCCTCCACTCCCCCACCCTCCCCCCGAAGCTCAAGGGCAGGCTAAGGGGTAATTTGAGGCTGCTAAGTCAGCACGCAGCCTGTACACAGGCCAGACATTGTGGGGATGGTCTCTTGCAGCCTCTGCCGTGAACTGCTGCCCTTGACTGCTGCATCCCATCTTGCACCTTGTGTGAACCTGATTTGCAGCTTGATACTGAGCATGGGGCAAACCTCCTCTGTGCAAGGCTGCTTGAAGATGCCACATGCTGCTAGAGACTGTTGCCCCTCCAAGGGATGGGCAAGGTTCTCAGTCAGATGTTTTGCCCCTCATTGTACGTGAGCCAGCGTGAGCCTGTTTTGGCATTTTTAGCATCACTTACACGGGTGTCAAGTCAACAGGCAAAGACTTGTGTGCAGGCACTGGCAGGCTCACCTAAACTGGTTCTTTCTTTTCAATGCTTCTCAACGTTTCAGTCACAAGGCCCACTATTTATGAGATCTGAGGCTGTCCCGCAACAGGGAAATTAGGACATTTTGACTGAACATGGCAGCAACAGGGGAAACAAAAATTGCATGTACGAGGGTTCTTGCCATGTTTGCCAACAGTCATATATAAATGAGCATTCATAGTGCAACAATATCACAAGTGAACAATGCAAGTTCAAACAAATGCATGCTTTTGAGGGGAGAGAGAAGCCTGATGCAAAAAAGGGAAGTGCTGATCTAGAAGCAGAGGCCATATATCAACTCTGGGCGGCATTGCCCCCCATGGAGCACGTACACACACGCACACAAACACACACGCACACACATGCACACACGCACACATTCACACGCACGCACGCACGCGCGCACGCACGCGCGCGCGCACACACACACACACACACACACACACACACACACACACACACACACACACACACACACACACACGAGCGTTGACGGTAGAGAAACGGACCTGGTTCAGGTCAGGGGTGATGATCTGTCGGCAGAGGCCGTGCGTGTTTGCCCCAGGCCCGACATACGTCAAGGGCAGTGCACGAGAGGAGGAGGAAGAAGGGAGAGCACGCTCAGCTGCGTCGAGCACTGCCAGGGCTTGCCTGCACAGTGCAGCGTGTGTATAAGTACATTGGAGCGCTTTGTGCAGTGTGCTCGTAACGAAAATAGCGCAGTGTGCATATGAGGTGGGCTTATAACGGAAAATAGCGCAGTAAGCGTATGAGCATGTGTGAGCGTTTAGCGCGATGTGCATACGAGGACCTTGAACACTCAGTGCAGTGTGGGTATCAGCACCAAAAAAGCGCAGCACCAGCGATGTCAACGCAACGTCAACGTAAAGTCACTGCAACGCGAGTGCAAAAAAAAACATACTTGGCCACTTTGGCGAGATGCTTGCGAGAGGATAAGTGCTGATCCAGAGTGGTTCGGCTGTTGCACTTGACGCCACATAGGGTGCAACCCAGCTCATCGCTCCCTGCACAACAGCAAGCGGAACACAGGTGCAATTTCAGCTGCAGCGCTTGACAGCACAGACGCACTTGACGGCACACGCACTAGGGGGTACAATTGCACTTGACAGCACACATGCACTTGACGGCTCACGCACACTTAAGGCACATACACACTTGACGGAACACACACACACACACACTTGGCGACACACATGCACTTGACGGCACACACGCACTTGACAGTACACAAGCACTTGATGTACAGACACACTTGACGGCACACACGCACTTGGCGGCACACATGCACTTGACGGCACACACGCACTTGACAGCACACGCACACTTAACGGCACAAATGCACTTAACGGCACATACGCACTGAACACCACACACGCACTGCCGCTTCCATCGTCTTGGAGCAATTGTGACTTGTGTTGGGTTTCCTGCTGGCACAGATGACAGACTAGTACTCAACACGAAGCATGCACACACAAGTCCTCCCTCTCTTCTACAATGACATTTATTCCTCCCCTCCCTCATTCTGCCACTCTCTTCGCAGTATCCCATGCCCCCCTCATGCAGCCACTTTCCCTGCAGGAATGTTCTTTGCAGTACCCCATCCCTCCCTGATTCTGCCACTTTCTTTGCAGCATCCCATGCCCCCCTCATTCAGCCACTTTCCCTGCAGTAACGTTCTTTGCAGCATCCCATGCCCCCCTCATTCTGCCACTTTCCCTGCAGGAATGTTCTTTGCAGTACCCCATCCCTCCCTCATTCTGCCACTTTCTTCGCAGTATCCCATGCCCCCCTCATTCTGCCGCTTTTCTTGTGGCATCCCCTACCTCCCTCATGCTGCCATCAGTCAGCGCTTCACAGTACCCAACCCCCTCTCCTTCTTTCTGTCAATTTCTTTGAAACTTCCCCTAAGCCCCTTCCTATCCTCTTTACAGACCCCCACCTTTTTTCATTGAATTGAAGCGAGGGACTCCTCAGTCATCCCCTCACGAGCCCATTCATACCGAAGACCAACCCAGGTTGTCAGCCTCACTTGGGCCAGCGCTCATGCCAGCAAAAATCCCAAATCTATCATGGATGTTAAATATCATTGTCCAACGGACACCAGCAACTCATCTTCACCTGGGCCAGCACTCACTCAACCTCCCCTGTCTGGCCCGCGCACTCCGCCTCTCATTGAGGCCTAAGGGACTCCTCACTCAATTCAGGAATTCATTCACATCAGACACCAACAACTCATCCTCACTCATTCCATCAGGAGCTCAATCACATTAGACACCAACAACTCATCGTCACTCATTTCATCAGGCACCAACAACTCATCCTCACTCATTGCATCAGGAGCTCATTCACATCAGACACCAACAACTCATCTTCACTCATTTCATCAGGAGCTCATTCACATCAGACACCAACAACTCATCCTCACTCATTTCATCAGGAGCTCATTCACATCAGACACCAACAACTCATCCTCACTCATTTCATCAGGAGCTCATTCACATCAGGCACCAACAACTCATCCTCACTCATTTCATCAGGAGCTCATTCACATCAGACACCAACAACTCATCCTCACTCATTTCATCAGGAGCCCATTCACATCAGACACCAACAACTCATCTTCACTCATTTCATCAGGAGCTCATTCACATCAGACACCAACAACTCATCTCGCCTGGCCTAGCGCTCATGCCATCTCCATCAAATATTCCAATCACGAATGTTTAATGCCATCAGGTATCATTGTAAAAAAAGATAACCCGTCATCCCCACCTGGGCCTATGCTCATGCCGCCTCCACTGTCCGGCTTGCACATCCCGCCAAGCTCGTAGCCCTGTACAGGCATGCGCAGCTGCTGGTGCAGCTGCATCTGCTGCCAGCTGTGGAGGTCAATCTGCCCTTGCGGCGGCTGCAGCTGCACCGGCTGCACGTGCGGCTGCACCAGCACACCTGCCGGATGGGGGTACCCCGCAGCCAGGGGGTAGCCTGCAGGCAAGGCCGCAGGGTGCATGGGCTCCACCCCCACATGCGGCTGGCCTGGTGGGAGCATGCCATAGGGATGGTACGCGTAAACAGGGCCCAAGCCCCCCCCCTGATCCGCCACGAGGTACGCCTGATCTGGGGCGGCCATGAAGGCGCAGCTGCCAGCTCCGCCTGCACCACCGCTGCCGCCCACACCCATGCTCATGGCCGGCAAGGGCATGGAGATCAGCGGCATGGGCTGCTGCTGTGGCGGCGGTAGCGGCGCTGCCATGCTGCGCACGAGGGCGTGCGAGGCAGGCAAGTGCGGCGGTGGCTGCGGAGGAGGTGCAGGCGTCTGCTGCCGTTGCGCTTGCTGTGCCCCCTCGCTGCCCTTGCCCCTGCTGCTCCTGTACACAGGCAGCTGCATTTGCATTTGACCCAGCGCAAGGTAGGCAGCCATGTCAGCACGGCTGGTGGGGCGGCGGCTGGCGGCAGCTGGGTTTGCATGAGCAGCCGCCGCCGGCGCGGACGACCCAACACCCAGGTTCGGTGCGCTTGCGGGGGGGCTGACTTGGGGTGACGGAGAGGCACCCAGGTTAGGCAGGCTGCCTGGCCCAGCCTTGAGCCCCCCCACCTTGCTGCGGCCGAACGAGGGCACCGACTGTTGGAGCGGCAGGTACTGCGGCTGCTGCTGCTGCTGCTGGTGCAGCAGCTCGGCAGGGTTGAGGGCCTGGAAGTCGATGGCGCTGCTGGCAGACTGCCGCTGGACGGAGCGGAAGGTCTGCGGCTTGGGAGGCACGTCGCTGGCAGCGCCCCCGCCCCCTGCGCTGTCTCTCCTGTGCATGAAGATGGCTTGTGTGGAGGAGGAGGGATGGGATGAGCAGGCGTGGGAGTTGTGCTGGGAATGGTGGTGCTGGAGCATGGGGCCCGCAGGCACGGTCCCAATCATGTGTGGCTGGAGGTCCTGCTGCTGCAGTTGCATGAGATGGCCTGAGTGGGAGGCGCCGAGCGCGGGGGAGGACAGGGGATAGGAAGTGACTATGGGCACGGACAAACGGCGGTCGATGCCCGTCGATGGCCGATCTGCGCCCGCGCCGAGGTGTTGCTGCTGGGGGTGGTGGCGCTGCTGCTGCTGCTGCTGCTGCAGGAGGCCCTCCAGCTCTGCTGCAGACAGCGCGCCTGAAAGCGCCTCCCGCGTCTGCTCGCCCTCGACCATAGGCGCGCTCTGCGTACGCGGACCAGCCTTCGCAATGCGCTCCTGCGAGTGGGGGCCGGAGCCGGTCCACTGAGCGCTGGGTGTGCTGTGGAAGGGGGCGGGGTGCTGCAGCTGTTGCGGTTGCTGCTGTCCCTGCTGCCGCGGATGCGCTGAGGAACCGGGAGGAGGGACGTTCTGCAGCGAGTTGGGGCGCTGCGCGGGTGGTGGGCCCTGTTGGTGAGATTGGGAAGGGAAATAGGCAACCACGGCAGGGGTGGAGGTTGGGCCGGGGGTGGCACCTGAGAGAGGTGGAGAAACAGAGGGTGTGCTTATACCAGAGCCCGTGCTCTCACGCGGGTTCAACCGCTCCTCGCTGGCGGGTGCCTCCTGCTGCTGCTGCTGCGCGAGCTGCAGCTGGCGCTGGAGGTGGGAGATGTATTGCATCTGCGCCTGCTTGTCCTGGAACCCCTTGTCGCTGGTCAGCTGCGTGGCGGGGCCCTGGCAGGCGTGCGCGCTCTGGTGCTGCTGCTGCAGCTGCAAGCTATGCAGCTGCGCCGTCAGAGAGGCCAGCCCTGCTGGCTGCTGCTGCTGCTGCATCGCGGCCTCCTGGCTATGAGGCGCAGCAGGCGCCTCCTCAGCATCAACCTCCCGCCTCCTCCCCTCTCTGTACACAGCTGAGGAACCCCTGCTGGTACGCGCATGTGGGCCATGAGTCAGGCTCCCGCCGCCTGCCTCCCCCACAGGCACAGCGCGAGGTGACCGCAGGCTGGGCTCACCAACGTTTGGCACACGGGGCACAGATGCGCTTTCGTCCAGAGTCGCCAGGCGTGCCTGCAGTCCCTTGCAGCTCGTTCCCCCGGCCCCCGAAAATGATGCAGGCTTGGGAGCAGGTTCCACAGAGCCGTGACTGTGGGAGGGCTTCTGGGAAAATGATGCAGGCTTGGAGGCGTACTCGACAGAGCCATGACTGTGGGAGGACCCATGGGACTGCAGGTCGGAGTGCAGGTCAGCAAAGCCTGATGACCGAGGGCCCGGCTCTCCTGTAGACGAGCGCGGGGCAGTGACGGAGCTCGCACAGGTTGAGGAGTGGAACACGGCTGCGGTGCTGTGGGGGCTGGGGTTGAAGTTTAACAAGCAGTCTGCCGAGGCCAGGTGCGCTTGGCTGGGCTGGCTGCTTGCCATGGTCATGGTGGGGGGGGCAGACCAAGCACCGCTATCATAGGAGGCAAAGGGAACAGCTATTGATGCTAGCACAGTGTCTGAGGAAGAGGGGTTGGTTGTGGATGGGGGTGGGGCAAGCGGCTTGGTAGCAGCACTGTGCGTGCCATGCTGGCTGTCTTGCTGAGAGGCTGAGGGAGGCAAAGGGGCATTGCTGGGGGGGCTTGGGTTCTTAAGGGGTGGTGCTGTGGCTGCTGGTGGGGGGGATGCTGCGCTATGGACAGCACTGCTGCCGCTGCTGCTGACACCATGTTGCGAAGGAGCGGGGTGGCCGTCCTGCGGACGAGGGGGGAAGAGAGGAAAGATCATCTTGACCGCAGGCTTGGTGGACAAAATAAACGCTCTTTCATGAATTGAGTACGTCCTGTCGACGTGAGGAAGGTGAATGGGAGCGACAGTGCCAGCATCCTGGCATGCACGGGCGCGCAAGCGAGCGCGCGCGCGCGCGTATGTGTGTGTGTGTGTGTGTGTGTGTGTGTGTGTGTGTGTGTGTGTGTGCGGGTGTGTGTGTGTGCGCGTGTGTGTGTGTGTGCGCGTGTGTGCATGCGTGCGTGCGTGCGTGCGTGTGTGCGTGTGTGTGTGTGCGCGCGCGCGCTACATCCCAGGTTGTGGAACACCTGGAGAACAAATCAATGAAAGGCACACAAGTCTTCATGCAACCTGTTCTGCTTGCTCTCACAAAAGTCTGGAAAACTCACTCATGATGCTGGGTTCCAAGTTTGCAAGACAGTCACACATCGCAATGGGGCTCACCCACATTGCCCCCTGCTGTTTGCATGCTGCATAATGGTGCAAGTATGGTTTTGGGCAACTTGCTTCACACACCTTTGACGCTGCCTTGAAGCTAGCAAAGGGGTTGGCGGGCTGTGAGGTGGGCTTGCTGCTACGCTTCAGGAGCTTGCCGAAGCCCACCGGCACCTTTGAGTTTGTAGCCCACTGTGAAAGCAGATCCTTGAAGGGACCTGCATACAGAAGCACAAAAGACCAAAAGAGGGAGTGGGTCAGTAAGCCGTCAGATTTTTTGAGATGCTGGACTGCTTCCCATTGAGAGCAGAGGGAGCCAAACGGGGCCCAAGTCCTTTCAAATTTTTGAGGTTGGGCTGCACCTATGAGTGAAAATGATTGCGGGAAAGTCTGTGCTTGCAATTTACATTTCGCGGCATTTATGGACCGGTAAGCGTGGCACTGAAAACGTGACCTGCAGAGATAATCATCCATGCAGTCCTGAACCTGATCCCCATCCTTTATTTCCTTTTTTGTGCATACCTTCCCTGCTCCTTACCAGCCCATTCAGCAAGAATACTGGGCTACAGGCCTCTCGTAGTCCCTCGTAATCTCTGCTCTGTGCATACTCATCCTGGTCCTCACCTGGCTCGCTCCCATCATCTTTGCTTTAATTCCCTTTTGTAAGTCCCTATTCCTCGCAGGCATACCCATCCTGGTCCTCACCTGGCTCGCTCCCATCATCTTTGCTTTAAATCCCTTTTGCAAATTCCTATTCCGCGCATGCATACCCATCCTGGTCCTCACCTGGCTCGCTCCCATCATCTTTGCTTTATCTCCCTTTTGTAAGTCCCTATTTCGCGCATGTGCATACCCATCCTGGTCCTCACCCGGCTCGCTCCCGTCATTTTGCTGTATCTCCCTTTTGCAATTTCCTTTTCTGCGCAGGCATACCCATCCTGATCCTCACCTGGCTCGCTCCCGTCATCATCGCTACTGTCGCTGCTGTCCTCATCCTCACTGCTGTCGTTGTCACTGCCCCCACCCTGCAATTCCAGATGCTGCTCTCGCTCCTGCTGCTGCCGCTCCTGCTCCTGCTGCTGCCGCTCCTGCTCTTGCTGCTGCTCCTGCTGCTGCACATGCGCACCCTGCTGTTGCAGGCTCTTTGCATCTGCTTCTTTTTGTGCGCCTGGCAGCGCGCCCGCACAGCCTGTGTTTCCCACATAGCGAGGCGTGGGGGGGCCACCAGCCGGCTGCTCCTGTTGCCCATGGGTCCCAGAGGGCATGTGACTTTGGGGGGTGTTGTCGACGGCGTGCGGGTGCTCTGGGTTTGAGTCCTCTGTGGCTATGGGCAGCCGCAGTGCTTTGGCATGCTGTTGCTGCGCTGCCACCAAGTCCTGTATGAGGCATAGCACAGGGCATGTGCAAAGGGGGTTGATTGGCTTGTAGAGTCGCAGGCGCTTCACAAGCTGCTGGTGTGCGCCGAGTGTGTGTGTTGCATGTGTGTGTTGCGCGTGTGTGTTGCGTGTGTGTGTTGCGCGTGTGTGTTGCGTGTGTGTGTTGCGCGTGTGTGTTGCGTGTGTGTGTTGCGTGTGTGTGTGTTGTGTGTGTGTGTGTTGGTTTGTGACACAGGCCACAAGTCCCTCACAAGTGCCATGCATTCAAACTTTGCAAGCTGCTGGTATGCGCTCCTCACAAACAGGCATGCTCGCCTTTGCAGGGGCCTTTCTCCATCTCAACCTCTTCGCCTCCTGACCCCTCTCTCCCCCCCCCCCCACATAAGGATGCAACCTCTCCTCTGCAGCCACACGAGCCGGGCCCCAGCCTAAACTGTAGTCATCGTTCCTCAAACAGAAGCGTGTTCTCTCCACTCCCTCCACCCCCAACACAAACGTACGCATCATCCCCTCCCAGCCAAATAAGCCAGCATGCATCAGCCACAACAAAGCCATGTACATAAGCCATGTACCCAAGCCATGTACAAGCCAGCATGCATCAGCCACAACAAAGCCATGTACATAAGCCATGCATAAGCCATACCCAAGCCATGTACAAGCCAGCATGCATCAGCCACAACAAAGCCATGTACAAGCCAGCATGCATCAGCCACAACAAAGCCATGTACAAGCCAGCATGCATCAGCCACAACAATGCCATGTACATAAGCCATGTACCCAAGCCATGCACAAGCCATGCACAAGCCATACAGGCCAGGATCCACCAGCAACGTGAGTCAGGATGCATCAGCCCTTGTAGTAAAATCGAAAATTTCCAACAAACTCACCCGAGTCGCGGTCTCGACCATGCGTAGAGCCGCCTTTTGAAATCAATACTCCAACAAAACCTACCCAAGTTGCAGCCTCGACCATGTGGTTAGCCGCCTTTCTAGTGAAATCAATACTCCCTACAAACCTACCAAAGTTGCAGCCTCGACCATGCGCTGAGCTGCCTGTATAGTGAAACCAATACTTCCTACAAACCTACCTGAGTCGCGGTCTCTACCATGCGCTGAGCAGCACCCAGCCGCTTTGCCACCTGCTGCAGCGCAAGTTGCAGCGTCGCGGCGCGCACAGATGCAGGCATCTGAGGCGGCAGGAGGCTTGGGAGTTTGGGCGCGAGGGGGGCCTGCAGGGAGGGCAGGGCGGAGTTTGCCTCGCACACACTCAGGAACTCAAGGGCGGGGGGGGAGTTTGGCACCCCTTGTGCCTGCCAGATTGGGCAGGAGGAAAAATTCCCTCACACACACACACACACACACACACACACACACACACACACAGAGATCCGTACTGATGAGCAAGCATCAATGCAGCATGTGCTAGAAACATCGATGCAGCGTGTGGCTAGTGAGCAAGCATCGCTGATATGTGAGCTTCACTTGCAGGCAGGGTAGGCCAATTCCATGTATACATGTATATATTATTTATGTATGTATGTAAATATCTTTTTCCTGCCAGAAAGCTGATATATACGGCGTATTTATACGGGAATTGGCCAACCCTTGCAGAGCATCAGCCACTCAACCGTCACCAGCCCAGATTGTACTCTTGAAGCACACACTGTGCTGCATGGACCAGAGCCATCACTAGGTTTCCCTCCCCGCATGCTTTCTTGCCCCTCTGCTTGTACAACATACTATGGACATACATACCAGCACACATACATAAAACACGCTTACTATGAACATACAACACACGTGCTGCATCTCTTGCCCCTCTGTTTGTGCAACAATACGAACATATACATACACCACATACGTTACATTACAACATACATACAATGTACATGCTGCACACTGGGCTGTGCATGCAAAGCAATCAGATCTATGCGCACCTGTGCTCCAGGCTGCGCATGAAACGCATTTACTGCATACATACAACGTACACGCTGCACACTGGGCTGTGCATGCAAAGCAATCAGATCTTTGCGCACCTGTAATCCAGGCTGCGTCTGAGCAAATTAAATCAGACCCACAGTGCCTGAAGTCATATCAGACCCAATCAAATCTTTGCGCACCTGCGCTCCAGGCTGCGCCTGAGCAACCAGCTGGTCTGCAGAGGGGCCAACCACGGGGGGCACCGGAATCCCAGCCTGCTTGTGGCACAAGGAAAGCAAAAGTTGCGGAAGTGGAAGGTATAAGAGCTGATTCGTGGAGGGTCAAGCCAGGGGGGGGGCACCAGGAAATCAGCCTGCTTGTGGACAGGGACAGCAAGTTACGAAAAACATAGAGCTAATCTGTGGAGGGCCAAATCGCTGGGGGCTTTGGGGAACCAGCCTGCTTGAGGCACAAGGAGGCTCTCCTTGCTCTGAGCAAGAGCATGGGAGTGGAAGATATGAGACCTCATCTGTGAGAAACCAGCCACTAGGGGCGACAGGATAGGGGCTGCTTGGGGCACAGCACACAGGAGCCCAGCTGAACCCTGCAGGTTATTTTCAAGAAAGGTCCTACCTGAAATTGTAGCGAGGGGGCTTCTCGATCATTACACGCTTTGAAATCTAGGCTGGCACATGCGCCTCATGCACACGGAATTTACGCGCTGGTGGGTAACTGATGCCTGCAAGAACTTCTGTGCGGCTGATACTCTCCCAGTGATCACAGGCACGCACACACGCATCGAGTCCTGCTGACACACCACGCACCTCCTGTGAGGAGGCTTGCATCTCTGCCGTAAGCCGCGCCTGGTGTGCCACAATCTCTGCCCTTGTGCTGCATGCTTTGGACAAGATTTGCTCCGCTGCAAACAGCCCCCGTGCTGCTCGCTCCTGCAGACAGCAGCACAGAGCAGGCATGGTCAAACCTACAATGTCAGCTATTATTATCCCAATCATTATCCATGCACAAGAGGACATGCTGCTCCATGTCCGGACATTTGCTGCAAGCACTCACACTAGTATGTATGTGCACAGACAGAACAACGAGCGGCACAAGCATGTGCATGCACATGCATGCATTTAGCCCTCTGGGAACCCTACTTGAAACGCAAGCATGTGCTGCTTGTTCCTCAGTGCAAGAACACAGCGAGAGCAAGCCCCAAATGCCAAGACCAGCGTCCTGTACTGTCCCTGTTCCTACCTGAAGCACCAGCCTCTTCACATGGCTCACTCGCTGCTTTTTCTTTGCATTTTCCCAGCGCAGCTTTCCGCGCCGGGGCAGCGCGCCGTGCTGCTTGTGCTGCTGCAGAGACAGGCCCGCCTTGGCCCCTTTCCCTTTGGAGATGGCAGGGCGGGTGGGCTTGGCAGCGGCCGCACGTCCCAGCAAAGACCCAAAGCTTAGGGTCGTGCTGGATGGCTTGGCACCAGCCTTGTCACGGTCGCCCCTGTGCTTGAGGGAGCCAGCAGAGGGGGAGGCCCCTGCCCTGCTGGCAGCTGCTGCTTCTTGGAGAGAAGGTCCAGCAAACAGGTCTGCCAGGGTGACACCTCCCTGTGCCCTGCTCCGCTTTGAAGGCTTAGCTCCAGTTTCCCCTCCCGACGCCCCCGCAGGCCCCACCAGGCCGCGCAGCTGCAGGAACTTGACATCCTCAGAGTTGATGCCTGCATGCTTGGAGCTGAGGTGCTGAGCGAGGCTTGTGTAGGTGGGGAAGGCCTGTGGAGGGGCGTTGGCAGGTGTGCGCATGGGTTACTAGAGCGAAGGTGACTCAGCAACGCGTGCAGATGTAGGTAGTTGAAGGTGGTGCAAAAGGTGAGTGTTTGCTGGCATTGTCTCTGCCCTGCTGCTTGTGGCCTAGCTTGCAAGGCATGTGGCCCCATGGGCATCATGCATGCAATTAAGCATGGTGGCATGGTTTGCAGGGGCAATGACAGGTGCAATACCCTCAGAAAGCTCACTTCATACCTGCCCACAAGCGCGGCACCGCACTTTGCCCGTTGCCTGATCAAGGGGACTCATATGGGCTTGGGCGAGTAGCTGGGATGACGCCCCCCCTGCTGGGTTATTCAGCTTAGGTAGTTGGCCTGGAGGAGAAGCTGATGCTTGTTTCCCGCGTGCGACTTGCACCCAGTCGCCATTGTCCGAGCCAGATTTCTGTGTTTGTCCCAGCGGCCCCTGGCGTCCCTTGTCCGACAAGTCGGCAGTGGCAGGTCCGCCAGCTGCAGAAGCCTCTGCTGCATCGGGCAGCTGCTCCTTCGACCCCTTGAGCAGGGACGCCCAGGTAGGCTTGGAGGCCACAGGCCTAGGGACCATCCTGCTGCTCTGTCCTCCAGACGCGCGCAGGCGGAAATCAGCAGCTGCTTCTTATGTAGCCAACCGCCTCCATCTCTTCACATCTTTTAAGCACACACATAAAAATAAACATTATTACTTGTGTGCACGCGCATTTTCGACAATTGTGATGATCCCTTGTCCTGTCAGCAATGCCGGTTGCCGAGGCAGAGTGCGTCCAGATTGGGGACTGTGCGCACTCCTTCAATACATGTATTGCTACAAGCGAGAAAGGAGGGCGAGTCCTTTCTGGAAAGGACCTGGACAGGACATGGACCTGGAAAAAGGACATGGACCTAGAAAGGAAAGGAGGGCGAACCCTTTCCTTCCTGCTCTCACTGAGGTGCTCTAGAGAAGAAACTCCACAAGTTGTGGAGT
This sequence comes from Dunaliella primolecta, assembly GCA_914767535.2. Taxonomy (NCBI): domain Eukaryota; kingdom Viridiplantae; phylum Chlorophyta; class Chlorophyceae; order Chlamydomonadales; family Dunaliellaceae; genus Dunaliella; species Dunaliella primolecta. Next base: position 1,274,156 of record OU611756.1, read on the forward strand.
TGGCCAGTAGACTCCATCTTTCTTCCAAGGACTCAGAGTGTTATGGTTTTACACCTGGTTGCGCAACCAATGCATGCATTGCCACTGACTATAATACCTAGCTAGGAAGAGCTAATTAGCGTTTATAAAACTGATGAGGTTCCAGCTCGTTGTGTAGTCTCGTAGCTCATGCCAGGGCAACTTATCGAGCATCCCCACAGGTACCCTGTGAGCTCGGAAAGGGAGAACAAAGGCGGTTTTGTGGCACCTGGATCCTCTTTAGTTCAATTGCCAATGGTAAGAACCACGGTATGCCTTTACAATTAACTCATCTTATGGAACAGCCCTCTCCTTCTGCAGGCAGAAAGTTTACCATGCTGATTTATCAGCCACCTCAACTCCACGTGGAATGGTGCACCTCACTTCCAGGAATCCTTTCTGCTGGAATCCACACCTACTTTTAATAATGTTTGCGATAAATGGCTTGCATCATGCCCATCGATTCTAGCAGGAAATGTACTCTGCATACCCCCTAGACCTGAGCTACAGCTAGCGGTGGACCTCAGGTCTCGACCCCTTGCATATTGGTGATATTTTCCTCCCGTCATCCACAGAGCATAGAAGTAGTATATTTAACTTACCATGGTGATGAAGGTCTGGAACTCCAGTCTTTAAACTATCATCCTGCTTTCTTTTCTCGTTGCTGGACCTGTCTTCTTTCTCTGCCTGCCGTGCTTCTCTCAGTCTGAACTTCGTGGTAGGTGGGTCATAGTATGACCGTGGGTCATAGTATGACCGTCATACGGTCTGTGCACCAATGTGGCCCCCTTTCCTTAATTGATGTAGGGAGTGTTTCACTGCCTACGTAGTTTTTCTTTTCTTTTTCTTTACCATGGTGATGTTTTCCTCCCGTCATCCACAGAGCTTAGAAGTAATAAAGTTAACCCACCATCATTGGTGTGTTCTCTTGACCAGGAATGCTCATGCCGCTTGTTCTCCTTACATCTCACCCTCAAATACCTGTTCATACTCTCAGGATTGAGCAAGCTACATGGAATGGCGACACTTCTCCAACCTGTGACCTTTGCGATGCCCAAGATGATATGTGCGCTTTGCCCACCCTTGCCATCACTCATGCTTTGACTCAAAAGGCTCACAGCGTGACCCACAAGGCTTTTAGGATGACCCACTTTTGGCTTAAAGCAGGCCATCAACATCCGCTTTTCAAGTTGATGTGCAGAATGAGCGTGTCATGATGAAAGTCTGCAGCGACGAGAGTTTGCGGCACATGGTTGTTGAACTGTCACGGTCAAGTGTGTGAGATGTGACCTGTATTTTGTTGTGGAACTTTTCCATGGACTCTCCCTCTTTTACCTTTCTCCTGTGGAGCATCCTTCTGAGTATTGGTGCGTTTCCCTTTATCCCTGGCCATGTGCCAGGGGTGTTGCTTCTGATGTAATTGTCACCTGGTCAGCTGGTCCGCCCTTGTCTGCTCTTTCTCTCCTGTACTGTGCAGCCTGCCAGCACTCAAGCAACACGCCTCAAGCAACCGCAGCAAAGCAAGCGTCAGGTTGTATTGTAGCTAACTCACACAGCTTGCCCACACCAGATCTGCTTATCAGCATGCAGCCCAAGCATGGTTTTGCGCACTTTCTGTAATTGCTGTGTGGGGAATTTGCTTTGCATATTTTCGCACATCAGCTAAATGGGGGGAATGATATCCTGCTTTTCAGACGCTGATTGTTTGCAACACACTCTTGGCGTGACAAGCGGCATGCTGTTGCTGCATCAGATACGCATCCCCAGGTCTGCCGGTGCAGTGCTCTGTTCCGCTAAAGTATGCTTCCTTGTTTTCTGGTCCTTTTCTTCCACTCTACAGTGCCTCTTCCCAGGCGGCTCCATACCTGCCTTCTACTCACCATGTACAATCCTTTGATATGTTAGCTTTCATGAACCAAAACAGCAAGGATACAGGTATCCTTTTCTTCATGAACTTCTCCTTTTAATGAGCAGGTTAGCAGTCAGTCGTTTTGACTGGAGGCCTTCTTTGTTTCTGTCATGTGTGCTGGTTGGTATCCATAGCAGACTTTTCTCATGATAGGACCCTTCCTCACATCCATGGTCATCACCAACCACTTGTAATCGTAATGATGAGAGTCTGCTGTGACGAGAGTGTCAGTGAAAATGTTTTGGCTGGCAAAAAAACAGCCCAGCAATCGGAGCAGCCTAGCTACCTGGCTGAAGGACAAACATAATAAATACAGCAGGAAACCAGCTTGAGGCTTCAAATCAGCAACACAACAAGCTTTCAAATAAGTTGTGAGCACCCCAAAAATGCTGCAGCTGAGACAAACGTCTACGCCATTCTTCTAATGTGGGTTAATTATCTTAGGAAGGTCGTCCTTGACTTTGCAAGGACGACTACGCTTGCTCTCAAGGTGCGTTCAGGTTTCATTTAAATGAGCTCATGAACTTGCAAGAACTAGACGTGCATTTGAACAAACAACTGTCCCTCCCACACACCACAAGCAGGAGCCAATGGGGACACAAGTGACTAGCAGCACCTGGCTTTGGATGTTCGCTTAGAGAAGAAGAATGTTGCTCTTTTAACTGGCATGGCGAGTAGGGGTGACTTCTGTGTGCATACTGAAGAGAGTGGGACAGACCTGTTTGCACTTCTATGGAGGCTCACATTAAAAATTTACCCCCGTTCATAGACGTGCCCTTCCTGTACACAATGCGCACACCTTGCAATTTCCTTTCAGCATACCTTGAATTAAGTACCTGGATCTCACCACCACATTTACAAAAATCTGCATGAAATTGTTCATGCGTACATATTGTCAGGGTTTGAAACGCTGTTATGAAAAAGAACGATTACTTCTCTCGCGTTTAGTACAGATAAAATGTCATTTCCAAGAGCACTGCTTCCTCTGCAAGTATGCTCTGTATTTCTCAATAAACAAATACAAAAAAAGAGGCAAAAACAAAGGCATGAAAGGTGGAAGAGTGTGGCTGTATATTACTAAGTTCATGAACACCTGCCTCTGCATCCTAAGGGTCAGCTCTATGTCAAAAATGCTGACAAGCGATAGCATGGATGCAAAATGGCAGATGATAATCCACTTGGAGGAGCGAACAGTTACATGGACGCTGCTGATGTTTGCTGCATGCCCCCACTTCGTGTTTGCTGCATGCTCCCATGACCTGATGCCTGCATGCTCCCATGACCTGATGCCTGCATGCTTCCAGGACCTGATGCCTGCATGCTTCCATGACTTGATGCCTGCATGCTTCCAGGACCTGATGCCTGCATGCATCCAGGACCTGATGCCTCCCACTACCATCAGATTCGCTGCACGCCCCAAATACCTGTAGCCTGCATGGGCCCCACTCCTTGTTGGCTTGGGGAGGCCGTAGATCAGAGATGAAACACAGAAGTGGATGCATTCAATGCGTCCTAAAGTAGTCTGCCTTGCACTTTGCGCTGCCAAATCTATTGTTTCAAGTGCTCTGAGGTTCATCCTCTGTGACATGCATCTCAGTCCTTCTTACAGGAGCTCTCTTTGAAGCCCATTGTGCCCGCCTCAAATGCTTCAGACAGGACCTGTATGAAATGGACGAGAAGTGAAGGCATACACATGAAGATTGCATGATGTCCCAAAACATGTGTTGTCAGCAGATAATGGTTTTCGGATTTCAAATCAAAAAAGGACACCACCATTTAGTAGACATGGAATCTAGCCATCTCACCTAGGAGGTGTCCTTCTTCTATACATGAGCTCACCTGTACATAACACTGCTACCATTTGTTTTCCCTTGCTTGCTGCATGAATAATTAGATGGTGCCTTGGTAGCTTCTATCCGCAGTGCACTGCACAAGACTACCTGTGCTTTACAGCAACCCTGCATTTCCCATAAATGTAAGTATGCAATCCCCACTAGCCCTTTCTGTCCGTGATTCGTGGTGGAGGGGACTTACGGCTCTTTCGAGCCAATGTGTCTCCTTTTCCTTAGATGATGTGGGTAGAGTTCCCTCTGCCTACGTAGTTATTCTTTCTTATTTCCTATGTACAACCAGTAGTTACCATAAGAACTGGAAGCATACATCCGTGTCACCTATTGGCAGCTTATGCTTGGATTCAACACATCTTGCTGACTGACATCTCCACTTGATGCTGCCCTCATTTTTTCCTTATATCTCACCACATAAAGCTGTGCACAAGTAAGGGTCCATACCCCCTACCACATTCAAACAGACGCCAGGAAAAATGTGTCACTGTTGCACTGTCAGAGGACACATCCTTTACTTCAGTGCACGCAGCCGGACCTGGCTTGCGCAGTCTTTTCCTTTCTTTTTCTTTCCTTTCCTTTCCTTTTGTTTTCACTGGTGCACACAGTCAAAGGACATCTTCCATTCGCACTGCCCCCATGGCCAACTTGAAATGTATCAGAGCCACAAGGGCTTGTTTTAGCATGACTCACTGGGCTCACAGCATGACTCACTAGGCTCACAGCATGACTCACAAGGCTCACAGCATGACTCCCTGGGCTCACAGCATGACTCACCAGGCTCACAGCATGACTCACCAGGCTCACAGCATGACTCACCAGGCTCACAGCATGACTCTCTAGGCTCACAGCATGACTCACCAGGCTCACAGCATGACACCATTTTGGCTTAAAGCAGGCCATCGATGTCCACTTTGCCCAACCTTGCCCTCGCTCGTGATTTGACTCACCAGGCTTTCAGCATGACGCACTTTTGGCTGAAAGCAGGCCATCGATGTCCACTTTGCCCAACCTTGCCATCGCTCGTCATTTGACTCACCAGGCTTTCAGCATGACGCACTTTTGGCTGAAAGCAGGCCATCGATGTCCACTTTGCCCAACCTTGCCATCGCTTGTGATTTGACTCATCAGGCTTTCAGCATGACCCACCAGGCTTCCAGCATATCTTGGCTTAAAGCAGGCCATTAACGTTCACTCTGCCCACCCTTGCCACTGATGCACTGTCAGCGCACACCTCTTTCTAGATCTGTGCCCATGACCCACCTGGCTTATAGCAGGCCCATCAATGTTCGCTTTGCCCACCCTTGCCATCGCTCGTGCTGCATCCACCAGGGCAGGGCGCTCAGCAGGCTCAATGCGGGGATCTAAGATCAGCTTGGCCTCGCTGGGGTCGTCCCCAAGCTTCAGGGCGCTGGCCTGTGATGGTCATGCAAGGAGTATTTTTTTCATTACGTTTCATTCATGTTCTTCATTATATGCGGAAATCTCAGATCGGTTTGGCCTCACTCGGGTTGTCCCCAAGCTTCAGGGCGCTGGCCTGTGATGGCCGTACAACAAGCTGGCTCTGTGTTGTAGGGGCTCCACCTTCAGCAACACAAAACGCAAATCTGGAAATCTGTGTGGTGGCCCTGCACTCAGCAATGCAATGATCTCTATGATGAGAACAAACAAAAGCTTCAATCCAAAGGAGAAAATGGTGCAATGATTCGATGACGAGGTAATAGGCAAGTCAGCTTGCATTGACCATGACTGCAGGCATCCATAAAACAAGGATTAAAAAACGGCCTGGGAGGGAAGCTCGATGCAACCCTTTGTCAAGCTTGTGAGGTTGACTGGGCTTGAGTGCGCTTGCTTGAGCTGTAAGCTTTGTCCAGAAAACAAACATCTCAGTATTGCAATCCAGTGTAGTCACCTCATTCTGACACGTTTGTGCTCCTTGGCGCCAGTGTTCAGGGTCAGTTTTGACATGAAAACCTCAACCAAAAGCACACCAGAAATGCCAGGCCATAACTGCGCTTTCTCCTAATTCCTATCCTATATTGCGGGGATGCAAGGCCACATCAGAAATGCCAGGCCATAGCTGCGCTTTCTCCCAATTCCTACCCTATATTGCGAGGATGCAAGGCCACATCAGAAATGCCAGGCCATAACTGCACTTTCTCCCAATTCCTATCCTATATTGCGAGGATGCAAGGCCACATCAGAAATGCCAGGCCATAACTGCGCTTTCTCCCAATTCCTATCCTATATTGCGAGGATGCAAGGCCAAACTTTTTTGGCCACTTTTGGCAAAATTGCAGTGCGTGGCCGCAGTGAAAGCACAAAACCAAACTTCATGATCCTTGAAACAATCTACATGACCCTAAAGTTGAAGACAATCTGTTATCTAAAGTAAGTAAAGGCTCCTCTGGGTGTGGTCGGGACTGGATGTGCATATGCCCTAAATTAATCCGGTTTGCTTGTGCTTGATCTGCAAAGGTCACCAAAACTGAATGCAAGCTCAAGACCCTTCCTGCATAGTACCTGCACAACCTCACCCTGGTCTTCAAAAGAAATGAAAAGAAAAGAAAAGACCATGCAAGCCAGGTCCAGCTGCGTGCATTAAGGAAAGGATCCCTAACTAGCAAGCTAGCTAGGGCCTCACCAAGGAGGCTCACAGGCCTAGACTGAACTAAGCTAGCGAGCTGACGGGGAAAAAACTAATGAGGGTCCGGCCTGGTCTTCAACACTTGAAACAAAGCAGATTAATGATTCTTCATTAAAGGCCTGGAGCCAGGTGCCGCCACCCTCCAAATCCCAACAATTTTCTTTTTTTACTCTAGGGTCTAAAAGACCCACAGCACATTGGATCAAAATGCCAAAATGCCAAAATGCATCTATTCCTTTGGTTCAGAGAGTGTTCACTTGCCTTCAGCACTTCCATTCTTTTATCTTTTCCCTGTTTCCACCTGATCTTCACATTTCAGGCTAACATCAATGTGCTTAAAAAAGTACCCACCTGCTTCGAGTTGCAGGCGTAGTGATCAAGTGGTTGGACAGGCAACCAAATGGAGCATTGTTCCTCTTTGGTATGGAACTGTTTTAACAAGGACAGAGCCTGGAGAACGCACTGCTGAGCATGTGCCTGTTTAGTATCTTACAATCGGCAAGGAGTGGGGCTACTGATCGCAAAAAAAAAAATCCTGGAGCTGCTGCCCTTTTGGAAGCCAAAGGAAAGCCTGGGTTTCTCTGCAGCTACCGTCCTATCGGCTGCAAAAGAAGAGCCTAAAAAACCTGCTGTCTTCTTGGCCGCAGAGGAGAAACATGAACTTGCCCAAGAGGAAAATAACATTGGCCCAAGACCAGAGGACATACGTACCTGAGAGCTGCGCTCCCCGCAGACATAGCCCTGCACAGCCTTCATCACGATGCTGCCCAAGCCGATGCCCACAGACATGGCAGCATTTGGGTATGTATCTTGCTGCTGCTGCTGCTGCTGCTGCTGGTGGTGGTGGTGGTGGTGGTAATCTTGCTGCAGGGCTTGCTGGTCTCCAGGTACAGGTGCATGCGGGGGCTCGGGGAACGGTAGAAAGCCGTCAGCCAAGCTCCCAAATGCCAGAGTCCTGGGTTTCAAATGGGCCGGAAGGTCAGCAAGCTGCAAGCACAGGCACACAAGATAGGAACGATTCAAACCTATACTTGCCATTGTGCAAGGGTCACATGCTGACCGTGAGGCCTTGAAGTAAGCCCATAAAAAGGCAGCCGTGTTTTAATGGTGTTGAGGAGCTTCTCCCAGCACAGCTTTTGGAACCCCTTGGGTGTTGATCTTACAACCACAAAATCAAGCACCAATTTTCCTGTTTGCGCATGCAGCCATCACGCAGCGCAGAAGCATGCCTTTGTTCGTGCGTTACTGTTTGTGTTTCTGTTGCTTGCTTGCTTTCTTTGTTTGTGCATACAGCCATTGCGCAGGATAGAACCATGATTTTTGTGTGACAATTCCGACGAAAATGAACAACAGAGAAAGCTGTAGCACCCATGCTTACCCCTGCAGCCCCCATGCCTACCCCCTGCCTAGTCCTGCATTCATGCCTACCCCCTGCAGCACCCATGCCTACCCCTTGCCTACTCCTGCATTCATGCTTACCCAATGCCTACCCCTGCATCCATGCCTACCCTCGAAGCACCCATGCCTACCCCTGTAGCATATATGCTTACCCCTGCAGCCCCCATGCCTACCCCCTGCCTAGTCCTGCATTCATGCCTACCCCCTGCAGCACCCATGCCTACCCCTTGCCTACTCCTGCATTCATGCTTACCCAATGCCTACCCTTGCATCCATGCCTACCCTCGAAGCACCCATGCCTACCCCTGTAGCATATATGCTTACCCCTGCAGCCCCCATGCCTACCCCCTGCCTAGTCCTGCATTCATGCCTACCCCCTGCAGCACCCATGCCTACCCCTTGCCTACTCCTGCATTCATGCTTACCCAATGCCTACCCCTGCATCCATGCCTACCCTCGAAGCACCCATGCCTACCCCTGTAGCATATATGCTTACCCCTGCAGCCCCCATGCCTACCCCCTGCCTAGTCCTGCATTCATGCCTACCCCCTGCAGCACCCATGCCTACCCCTTGCCTACTCCTGCATTCATGCTTACCCAATGCCTACCCCTGCATCCATGCCTACCCTCGAAGCACCCATGCCTACCCCTGTAGCATATATGCTTACCCCTGCAGCACCCATGCCTACCCCTTGCCTAGTCCTGCATTCATGCCTACCCCCTGCAGCACCCATGCCTACCCCTTGCCTACTCCTGCATTCATGCTTACCCAATGCCTACCCCTGCATCCATGCCTACCCTCGAAGCACCCATGCCTACCCCTGTAGCATATATGCTTACCCCTGCAGCCCCCATGCCTACCCCCTGCCTAGTCCTGCATTCATGCCTACCCCCTGCAGCACCCATGCCTACCCCCTGCCTACTCCTGCATTCATGCTTACCCAATGCCTACCCCTGCATCCATGCCTACCCTCGAAGCACCCATGCCTACCCCTGTAGCATATATGCTTACCCCTGCAGCCCCCATGCCTACCCCCTGCCTAGTCCTGCATTCATGCCTACCCCCTGCAGCACCCATGCCTACCCCTTGCCTACTCCTGCATTCATGCTTACCCAATGCCTACCCTTGCATCCATGCCTACCCTCGAAGCACCCATGCCTACCCCTGTAGCATATATGCTTACCCCTGCAGCCCCCATGCCTACCCCCTGCCTAGTCCTGCATTCATGCCTACCCCCTGCAGCACCCATGCCTACCCCTTGCCTACTCCTGCATTCATGCTTACCCAATGCCTACCCCTGCATCCATGCCTACCCTCGAAGCACCCATGCCTACCCCTGTAGCATATATGCTTACCCCTGCAGCCCCCATGCCTACCCCCTGCCTAGTCCTGCATTCATGCCTACCCCCTGCAGCACCCATGCCTACCCCTTGCCTACTCCTGCATTCATGCTTACCCAATGCCTACCCCTGCATCCATGCCTACCCTCGAAGCACCCATGCCTACCCCTGTAGCATATATGCTTACCCCTGCAGCCCCCATGCCTACCCCCTGCCTAGTCCTGCATTCATGCCTACCCCCTGCAGCACCCATGCCTACCCCTTGCCTACTCCTGCATTCATGCTTACCCAATGCCTACCCCTGCATCCATGCCTACCCTCGAAGCACCCATGCCTACCCCTGTAGCATATATGCTTACCCCTGCAGCCCCCATGCCTACCCCCTGCCTAGTCCTGCATTCATGCCTACCCCCTGCAGCACCCATGCCTACCCCTTGCCTACTCCTGCATTCATGCTTACCCAATGCCTACCCCTGCATCCATGCCTACCCTCGAAGCACCCATGCCTACCCCTGTAGCATATATGCTTACCCCTGCAGCCCCCATGCCTACCCCCTGCCTAGTCCTGCATTCATGCCTACCCCCTGCAGCACCCATGCCTACCCCTTGCCTACTCCTGCATTCATGCTTACCCAATGCCTACCCCTGCATCCATGCCTACCCTCGAAGCACCCATGCCTACCCCTGTAGCATATATGCTTACCCCTGCAGCCCCCATGCCTACCCCCTGCCTAGTCCTGCATTCATGCCTACCCCCTGCAGCACCCATGCCTACCCCTTGCCTACTCCTGCATTCATGCTTACCCAATGCCTACCCCTGCATCCATGCCTACCCTCGAAGCACCCATGCCTACCCCTGTAGCATATATGCCTACCCCTGCAGCACCCATGCCTACCCCATGCCTAGTCCTGCTTTCATGCCCACCAAATGCCTACCCCTGCATTCATGCCTACCCCTGCAGCACCCATGCCTACCCCCTGCTTACTCCTGCATTCATGCCTACCCAATGCCTACCCCTGCATTCATGCCTACCCCTGCATTCATGCCTACCCCTGCAGCACCCATGCCTACCCCTGCTTTCATGCCTACCCCTGCATTCATGCCTACCCCTGCTTTCATGCCTACCCCTGCTTTCATGCCTACCCCTGCATTCATGCCTACCCCTGCAGCCCCCATGCCTACCCCCTGCCTAGTCCTGCATTCATGCCTACCCCCTGCAGCACCCATGCCTACCCCTTGCCTACTCCTGCATTCATGCTTACCCAATGCCTACCCCTGCATCCATGCCTACCCTCGAAGCACCCATGCCTACCCCTGTAGCATATATGCTTACCCCTGCAGCCCCCATGCCTACCCCCTGCCTAGTCCTGCATTCATGCCTACCCCCTGCAGCACCCATGCCTACCCCTTGCCTACTCCTGCATTCATGCTTACCCAATGCCTACCCCTGCATCCATGCCTACCCTCGAAGCACCCATGCCTACCCCTGTAGCATATATGCCTACCCCTGCAGCACCCATGCCTACCCCATGCCTAGTCCTGCTTTCATGCCCACCAAATGCCTACCCCTGCATTCATGCCTACCCCTGCAGCACCCATGCCTACCCCCTGCTTACTCCTGCATTCATGCCTACCCAATGCCTACCCCTGCATTCATGCCTACCCCTGCATTCATGCCTACCCTTGCAGCACCCATGCCTACCCCTGCTTTCATGCCTACCCCTGCATTCATGCCTACCCCTGCTTTCATGCCTACCCCTGCTTTCATGCCTACCCCTGCATTCATGCCTACCCCTGCAGCACCCATGCCTACCCCATGCCTACTCCTGCTTTCATGCCTACCCAATGCCTACCCCTGCAGCATCCATACCTACCCCTGCAGCACCCATGCCTACCCCCTGCCTACTCCTGCATTCATGCTTACCCAATGCCTACCCCTGCACTCATGCAGCGGCACGCGGCTTAATGTTATTTATGTGCAAATGCATGCCAAGAGAGGAGGCAGGGCGAGTTTCATGTTTGTCTAGCATCGCATGCAGGCGACCAGCTCACAGGGAGTGCAAGGCATCACAGGAGGTGGAGCGTAGAGAAAGCTAGAGAAAGCTGCAGCACCCATGTGTACCCTTCTTCAAAGTTTGGCTCAGGTCTTGCATCATATGCAGGCTACCACCTCAATGGAAGTGCAAGGCACCGCTAGAGCCCAGCGGGATGAGGGACAGAGATGATCCGATGGGCACAAAAAAAACACATCAAGCTCTACAACATATTTTGTGATCACCCTTAGCTGGTAATGCTCCTTTTTAGCAAAAGCCTATTTGTATGCCACAAACAAACATCACTTCTGCACAAAACGCATCCAAGCATGTATTTGTGCTGCCAAGGAATCCAGGACACCATCACAGAAAAGGGTACCGAGACATTGCCGCAGATAAAGGAGTTAGGCTGCTTGCAAACACACTGCTGCTGGCCCCCTCTGCCGCACACAAGACGTTCCTTTCCCAACTCTCTGCTGTGGCCTTGTGCACGATCTCCTCGAGTATACACTGTCTTCCAGCCATCCATCCATACACAAGGGCTAGCCTCAAGGGGTTTCTCTTTTCTAATCTACCTTCCTTTATGCCCTGCATTCGATCCAACCAAGAGTTGCTTCTGGACATTTGTGCTCCTCTTCATCTCTGGTGTTAAAAAAAAGGCGCCCTTCAATCAGGGCACCGTTACAGTATAAGCAAAATGGAATATAATGAGAGACCTGGGTCTCTAGTGCATACTCGTCTGTTTGCAACCCCACCTTCAAAATCTGTTCAACGTCCCGCAGGTTGGAGTAGATAAACTGTGGTGCAGAGAGGGCAGGCAAGCCTGCTGCTGCCAGTTGTGTGCACCGCTCTTCCCAGGCCTCCAAGATATGAGTTGCGATTGTCACATAGTCCCCTGAGTCCACCCGCCACACCCTGTAAATTGTAGTTGCCACGTAGTCTCCAATGAGAATTGTAATCGCCACGAAGCCTTCAGAGTCCACCTGCCGTACACTAAATAATCAACAAGGTTTGAGCAACCACATGTGCGTTCTTCCCTCAACACCTCTGTAAAGACAAGTGCTATAAGTCTACTTGATGTCTAGAGTCAGCAAAGATTATCATGTTTTAGCGGCCGGACGGTGGCCCAACTTCCTGAACTCTGGCAATTCCAAAAATTACAGAGCCTGGATAGGTTGTAAAATGGAACACCAGGCAGCAAGCCATTCCAAGAGCAAATAAGATTTTAAAGCAAGTGATCTGTACTAGGACTCAGCCTACTTAGCCTACTTGTACCCAAACTTAGCCTAGAAAAAGTCCCTTTTCTGACTGAAAACGCATCAATATGCTCACCGGAAGAGGTCAAAGCACTTTGCACCATCAGACACTCTTTCTCCGTGAACGTCCTCCATGTGCTTGATAAACGCAGGGGGTACATCAGCTGCAGGATCATAGGGAGCAGCTTTTCCCCCTTATGTACCAGACAGGAGGTACGCATTTTGCCACTTCTACCATAAGGTAATGCAGGGTGAATGAACCACTCCTTCATTGCAAATTTCCACAGCAAATGGCTGAAAGCTCGCTCTCAGCTCTTTGAGAAGGACTGAAATGAGGCTGGCAGGAAAAAGCTGTTTTAAACCATAGAAGTGTGAAGGAGAAGGAGGTACAAACTACTCCTGCCTTGAGATGACGCCACTGCAGGTCACGAGTGAGTGGTGCTTGCTGCTATCAATTTGCCCAAGGGAGGCTGCAAGCATTCAGCACTCAGGGAAAAAATCTCTCTCTCTGTGTGCGTGTCTCTCTCTCTGTCTCTCTCTCTCTCTCTCTCTCTCTCTCTCTCTCTCTCTCTCTCTCTCTCTCTCTCTGTGTCTCTCTCTCTCTCTCTCTCTCTCTCTCTCTCTCTCTCTCTCTCTCTCTCTCTCTCACTATCTCTGTGCAGATGTTTTTATGAGAGTTGCTTACCAACTGACGCGACGGCAACAAACCCAGCTGACCCAAACGTGTCAGGCAAAGCAGTGGCACCTTCCAGGCCACCATTTGCTGCAAGGTGCAGCAAGTGCGCCACTAGGGCAGTCACATTTACTGGTCCCTGAACAAGAGTAAGGAAACACAGCATGCAATTAAAGAGCGTGCACTAAAACAAAAACATGCAGATACATTGACTGGCCCCTGCACCCAAGCAAGGAAGGGACCATGCATAGGAACTTTTTTGCTACCAGGCACACCCAAAGCACGCGCCCTTCAAACCCGAGAACCATATATTCATCATTCCATTGGCAAGGCTTTCCTTTCATGTTTTTTGCACCTGAGGATTGCCTTACATTATGCAGGACATGCTCAATGTGCTTCACCAAAAACTGATCCCTTTAATGTAGACAACTTTCAACAATAATACGCTACGCAACACTACTGTTATATATTGTTGAGATGAACACACCAACAACAAGAATGCACCACAAACCATCAGAGCTAATGCAAACCATTTTCATCGACAGGCACGCAACCCTACTATCATATCTGAGCTGAACACACCAACAACAACAAGAATGTACCAAACCATCAGAGCTTCAAGATTTTCTATTCAAGGAACATAGTATGCACTAATTCTAAAAAAAGCACATCAGCATGGGTTGCAATGACACAGTCTCCCTGCACCATCTTGTGCCTCTCATTTCAATGCATATTGGCTCACTCACCGAGCCCCTCAATCTCGACACCGCCCCTGCTCGATTGTCAAACTCTGCTAGCAGCTGCTGCACCAGCATGGACTGCTCATGTGCGTGCGTGCCCAGGAGTTTGCCCAGCTGGAGTTTGCGCTCACTGAGTGGCAGGCCCAGCTGGTCCCATGCCTGCGGCGGTCAAACACATGCGACCAAATTACGTGTGAATCCCGGTGCAGGTTTATGCCACCCAGCTGCAGTTTGCGCACACTGAGTGGCAGGCACAGCTGGTCCCATCCCTACAGCAGACCCCCCCCCCCCCCCACACACACACAACACACACATACACACACGCATGCACGCACGCACAAACCAGATTGCATGCGGAACCCTGTGTAACTTAACAACCCAATAAGGGGTACTAAGGGTCTGCAAACCCTTGGTCTGCATTAATTACGCTCAGGCAAGGCAGGGCATTACAACACATTCAGCAAACACTCCTGCAGACCTGCATCTAAGTGCAAGGAAGAGATGCTTGGTTGCAAAAGTCTGCTCTTATTATAACAGTTCATGGAATCAGGGGTTTCCTCTTTTATTTTTAGCTGTTAGAAAGAGGATATATGTTGCCTCGTTCCTAAGTGTTCTCACTTCCTTTTCTTTCACTGCCTACGTAATCTTTCCCCTTTTCCCATCCCCAAGAATCAAATCCCAGTCTCACCTTGTTGAGCAGCGTGGCCACAAAGAGGGAGGAGCTGACAAAGCTCGAAAAGAGATCTTCTTGTATCTTGCTGCATAATACACCTGTCCTCACGTACCTCAAGGTGCAATCAAAATAGAGTAGAACCAGCCTCACCTTGCCCAGCAGTGCTGCCACAAAGAGGGGAGGAAGTGCTGATATAGCCCTTCACCAGACGTGCAAGCACCATTGTTTGCAGGACAAGAAATAGGCCCAGAGAATCAGCATTCCAGCCTCACCTTGCCTAGAAGCGTGGCCACAAAGAGGGAAGAGGTGCTGGTTTAGCTTGTCAGATGGATCTTCAAAAAGTATGTACTCTCAGATATCTTCATTCTCTTCTCACGCACCTCACGATTCAACCGAAGTAGGACCAGCCTCACCTTGTCTAGCAGCGTGGCCACAAAGAGGGAGGAGGTGCCGACATAGCCTTTCACCAGGCGTGCAAACACCAGTGTTTGCAGGACAAGGAAAAGGCGGTCTGACGAACGCCGGCCTTTGCACAGGATCACAAGTTGAAGCAACGCCACAATTAGTACAAGGTAAGGCGGAAGTTGGCAAGCAGCAGAGGCAAACATGACAGAACATGAATTGAACTTCTGAACAGTCTGTGGGATCAAAAGGTGATGACGTTGTCCTCATTAAATTTCCTCCCAAGAGGATTTATGAAGCATTCCTGACCTGCCTTTGCCTACGCGTGCTGAGGTCCATGCTCGCAGAATGCAGACTGCCACAACTTCCAGAGCAAGTGTTAACAATGCAATTGCACAAGTGTTTTGCATTAATGAACACAAATATACTCTGGAGGTCTATGACAGGTCAAGGGACTGAAAGGTAACATTCTATAAACACATACATATATACATTACACATACATACGATATAAAGGTAACATGATCTAAATACACACACACATACATATACAATACACATATATACAATACACATACATACGATATATACAAATACGATATCATTATATATCACATTATTATACATTTACAAACATATAAACTGGAACAGCACTCGGATAAATGTAACATTAGGCCACCCATTTCATACATCTAGCAGCATAAGAAAGAAAGGGCTGCAATGCTGATACAGCATGTAGAATTAAGTAGGCCAATCACGCCTCGACAAGTGCACATGTGTGCAACACTTGGAGGCAACAATAAAGATTGAGCCAAAACAACACACGCACACACACACAAAACCACACACACAGTACATAATTAATTGCACAAAAACAATACTCACATATACACCGACATCACCCTGACCCCACTTTGTCCAACCCAGTTCCAGCTCGACACTTTTGCAACAACACCGATGCTCCCGCACAGCCCACCTGCAAAGAGAGCAAGCTCAAAGCCATGGTCCTTGGAGTTCAAGCCATCCACTACACGCGCCAAATGGGCCAAGCTATTGGCCAGCAGCTCGCTGCGATCTAGCCACCAGCCGCCGCAGCCTGCGTGCTTGCAGGTGCAAGTTTGGTTTGGTTTGGTTACAGGCACCTTTTGCTTCAGCTAAGCTGCCCTTGTAGGCAGGTACAGCTATGTAACCCTACCCTATCCTATCCTTTGCAGGCGTAAAAGCAAGGATGCATGAAGTGTGTAGTACACAAAGGGGTAACAACTGCACCACAGAGATCAAGTTATCAAAATTGCGGCCACCCTCCTCCTCAGATTGATGTCAAGGGAGGAGCTCCTCCTGTACACCACCCGCTCTTGACGTCACTGGCTTGCTGCAATCTGGAAACCCTCCTCCTCATAGCCCCTCCTAGCATCCCTGCCAGAAGGAACCTCAGGCTCAGGTACAGACACCCCATACCCTTGCTGTGTCTCACCGGGCAGACCCTCCCCAGGCAACCCTGCAAGCTCAGGCACAGACACCCCATACCCCTTTGCTGTGCCTCACTTGGCACACCCTCCCCAGGCATCCCTGCAAGCTCAAGCACAGACACCCCATACCCTTGCTGTGCCTCACTTGGCACACCCTCCCCAGGCAACCCTGCAAGCTCAGGCACAGACACCCCATACCCCTTTGCTGTGCCTCACTTGGCACACCCTTCCCAGGCATCCCTGCAAGCTCAAGCACAGATATCCCATACCCCTATGCTGTGCCTCACTTGGCACAATGTAACACAAGGCTATTGCGAGCCTTGTATACTTGTTACACTGCCTTGTGTTACACACACCCTCCCCAGGCATCCCTGCAAGCTCAGGCACAGACACCCCATACCCTTACTGTGCCCTCCCTCGCACATCCTCCCACGGATGCTCTGCAGGATGAGCCACAGACACCCCATACACTCGCTGTGCCTCACCTCGCACACCCTCCTGCAACACAGACACCCCATACCCTTGTTGTACCAAACCTCGCTCACCCTCCTGCAACAAACACCCCATACCCTTGCTGTGCCTTCTCTTGTACACCCTCCGCAAATGCTCTGCAGGATGAGGCACTGACACCCCGTACCCTTGCTGTGCCTTCCCTCGCTCACCCTCCTGCAAAAAACACCCCATACCCTTGTTGTGCCAAACCTCGCTCACCCTCCTGCAACAAACACCCCATACCCTTGCTGTGCCTTCTCTCGTACACCCTCCGCAAATGCTCTGCAGGATGAGGCACTGACACCCCGTACCCTTGCTGTGCCTTCCCTCGCTCACCCTCCTGCAACACAGACACCCCATACCCTTGCTGTGCCAAACCTCGCTCACCCTCCTGCAACAAACACCCCATACCCTTGCTGTGCCTTCTCTCGTACACCCTCCGCAAATGCTCTGCAGGATGAGGCACTGACACCCCGTACCCTTGCTGTGCCTTCCCTCGCGCACCCTCCTGCAACAGACACCACATACCCTTTTGCTGTGCCTCACCTCGCACACCCTCCTGCAACACAGACACCCCATACCCTTGCTGTGCCTTCCCTCGCACGCCCTCCTGCAAATGCTCTGCAGGATGAGGCATAGACCATCCATACCCTTTTGCTGTGCCTCACCTCGCACACCCTCCCGCGAATGCTCCGCAGGATGATGCACACACCTCATACCCTTGCTGTGCCTCACCTCGCACACCCTCCTGCAACACAGACACCCCATACCCTTGTTGTGCCTCACCTCGCACACCCTCCTGCAACACAGACACCCCATACCCTTGCTGTGCCTTCCCTCGCACACCCTCCTGCAACACAGACACCCCATACCCTTTCTGTGCCTTCCCTTGCACACCCTCCTGCAAATGCTCTGCAGGATGAGGCACAGACTATCCATACCCTTTTGCTGTGCCTCACCTCGCACACCCTCCCGCGAATGCTCCGCAGGATGATGCACACACCTCATACCCTTGCTGTGCCTCACCTCGCACACCCTCCTGCAACACAGACACCCCATACCCTTGTTGTGCCTCACCTCGCACACCCTCCTGCAACACAGACACCCCATACCCTTGCTGTGCCTTCCCTCGCACACCCTCCTGCAACACAGACACCCCATACCCTTTCTGTGCCTTCCCTTGCACACCCTCCTGCAAATGCTCTGCAGGATGAGGCACAGACTATCCATACCCTTTTGCTGTGCCTCACCTCGCACACCCTCCCGCGAATGCTCCGCAGGATGATGCACACACCTCATACCCTTGCTGTGCCTCACCTCGCACACCCTCCTGCAACACAGACCCCCCATACCCTTTTGCTGTGCCTCACCTCGCACACCCTCCTGCAACACAGACACCCCATACCCTTTTGCTGTGCTTCACCTCGCACACCCTCCTGCAACACAGACACCCCATACCCTTTTGCTGTGCCTCACCTCGCACACCCTCCTGCAACACAGACACCCCATACCCTTTTGCTGTGCCTCACCTCGCACACCCTCCTGCAACACAGACCCCCCATACCCTTGCTGTGCCTCACCTGGTGGACCCTCCTGCAACACAGACACCCCATACCCTTTTGCTGTGCCTCACCTGATGGTCGCTACCTGGGCCGCTGCGCTCACTTCCCCGGCGCTCTACCTCTCCTACAACCAATCCACTGTTATCTGTAACTGATCCACTGTTATGGCCGCCTCCCCTTCCCTTTTCTCCCTCTTCAAGACTGGCACAGCTCGAGCTTGCTCCCTGCCTGCCAGCCTGCCCGTACCCCTGAACCGCACCTGTACTGCCTGCCAGCTTGCTTGTTTCTGCCCAACCTGTGTTGCTGCCGCTTGCTCCCTGGCCGCCAGCTTGCCCATACCCCTGACCTGTACCTGTACTGTTGCTGCTTGTGCTAGGTTGCTGGCTTGGACAGTGTACGTAATGCGTTGGAGCTGCTGCGCCTGCTGCCAGAGGCTGCATGCTGCCGTGTTCCTCCACAGGTACCCCAGCAGCACCCTTGCTGCTGCACTCTTGCGCGCCATGCCTGATCAGACCTTGCTGCTCCCGTAACTCCTCCACCTGGGACAGGTACCACACAGGTATGTTTATGTCACAGGCAGCTCAGCCAGACGGTAAACAGCTGTGGCATTTTGTGGAGGGCCATCAAATGGCCCATGCAACAAGGGAGGGGGAAAGTGAACCAGCATGTTGCTTCCAGGGAAGCTGGACCGGCATTGCAGCAACAGAGGCCTGGCACGAAGGCTGCAAGCATGCAGTCTACACCAAGACCCCTCCGCAAAAACAGAAGTGAGGATCAGCTGTCTTGTTGTGAATACACAGGGGCCCGCAACCTTCTCATGCAGCTCCTCTCACACCTGGTAGCGAATGATGGCTGCTTGCACAAGCTGTAGCACAGTTGTCTCCGCATGGGAGGCTGCCTCAATGGAACCTGAATGATCACATCACCTCAAGTCACCATGTCAAAAGTCAGAAAGTGAAGGCTCCATATCAAAAGTCAGAAGGGCGATAGAGTCCAACACGGGGGCCTGCCTCAAGGGTGTCTGAGTGGTTACACCACAACAGAATCACCACGTCAAAGTCACAAAACAAAAAACAAAGCCAGGAGACTGTCACAGGCACGACTACAAAGTCACGCATGAGAAGCTGCCTCAATGGTGCCTGAGTGGTCACACTACAACAGATTCACCACGTCAAAGTCACAAAACAAAAGACAAAGCCAGGAGACTGTCACAGGCACGACTACAAAGTCATGCATGAGAGGCTGCCTCAATGGTGCCTGCGTGATGTTGGCCCTGAACTGATTTTTCACAACGTCAAGGTCAGCATGGCCACAGCCATCCACGGTGGCAACGTGCTCCTCAAAGCAAGCCACACAGACAAAACTCTTCAAGTGCAAACTCAGGGCAAAACATCAAAAACATGCAAATTACGTATCCTGAAACACTGTACCAAAGTCATACAGACAAATTACGGATCCTGAAACACTGTACCAAAGTCATTAAGACAATGATTTGAGGGGGCACACAGAAAAGAGCAAAAGCAGTGCTCCAGATAACACACAGAGCTATTGGGTTCAGTGAGCTGCAGACTAACGCTTGAGCAACGTGACGTGGGAAGCGACTCCTTGCCAGTATCAGCTCAGCTCAGTAGCTCCTTGCCAGTATCAGCTGATGCCAGTATCAGTAGCTCCTTGCCAGTATCAGCTCAGCTCAGTAGCTCCTTGCCAGTATCAGCTGATGCAAAAAAGTCGAGACAAAAGCATTGTCTGCAGTGTCTGTCTTCATCGAGATTGTAGGCAGGCCCTGGCCATATGGATTAACACCAATTCTGGAAGCTCCAGCCATCGGCAAAGCCCACGAGACAACAAGACGCCTCAATCCATCATCAGCTGCCTCACACACAAAAGAACAAGCAGATGCTCTGACCTGTATGCACGTCCAGCCTCAACTTGCCTCACCTAGGCTGCACACAGCCTCACCTAGGCTGGAACGTCACCTCACCTATAGGCTGCACACAGCCTCGGCTTAGCTCCCTACAGCATACCTGATGCAATGCATACTTGCCTCACCTAGGCTGCACACAGCCTCACCTCGGCTGGAACATCACCTCACCAATAGGCTGCACACAGCCTCGGCTTGGCTCTCTACAGCATACCTGATGCAATGCATACCTGATGCAATGCACACATCTGCATATTTCCCTGAGGGCAGGTGCCCTGCTTGCCAGGAGACAGGCGCCACCCCTTGCTTGGTCGCTCGCTCCAGCATCTCCTGCAAGCGCTAGGAGATGCCTCTGTGAACAAAGCAACACAGGTCATGCACTCCTTCCAAAGGGATGAAATGATCTTGGAATGTTATGCGGGTTCAATCTTGTCTTATCGTTTTTCGATCCATAAATGGCAGCTAGACCGCTTATGTGAACGGCACTGAAACCATCCTTAATTTCTGCTCCTGACGCTTGTAAGGTTGAAGGGTTGGATTCAATGTTTCATGCATGCATACACAAGCAGGGATGCAGAACTTGTCCATTCCTTCACGCGATAGCACCACCTCTTTTGGATCCAACCAAAAGTTCAGGCCTAAACGTTGCAGCCTCAATGTTAGAAGCACCTATTGTTTGATCTATGGCGCAGTCAGCCCTCTGACCCATGACCAGGCCCCGGCAGAGTCTTCTTTCCACTGCACCTCAAACCAAGAGTCTGAGCTGTACCTCTGCACCTTTGCACTGGAAAGCCCTATAGGGAATGGAAGTCAAGCAAACAAAGAGGTGCACCAAAAAGTGTCGCTTGAAAAATATGAAAGCACACGTACTTGGACAATTATGCGCACACCTTTGAAAATATGAACCCTTGCAACCAAAACATGCTCCCTTATGTACCTGCATGCGTCAGCACTGACACATGCACTTGCACACCTGGGTGCACGTGAAGCCATCAGCATATCGGCTCAGTGCTCGTTGCACTTCACAGCTGTACGGTTGCACGCCTTGCAGCGCGTTCACACGCTCCTGAAGGGCCTGCATTTCATGTTTGCATGCAACACATGGCATTGTGCCGGTGCACAGCACATTCCATGCAACACGTGGCAATGTGTCAGCGACACATGGCATTGTGTTGGTGCGCATTCCATGCAACACATGACACAGCCTCAGGGCAGTGGATAGCCACAAGCAGCAGTACAAAAAGCAGTTTTAAGCAGGAAAGAAACAAATTGAGAAGGAATGGAATGGAAACAGTTACTTATGACTTCCCTTGCTTGCATGGACATACTAGAACCTGGGCAAGAATCAAGGTAGAGAGAAAAGGAGGGCTGGTGACGGGAAGAAGGGCGCCTCAGCTAGCAACGTTCTCAGGAAGAGAAGAAGACAGCACAAAAACTTGGAACACCTTATAGATCTTTTAAGCCAGGTCTCAGATCTCTCATGAACACAGACATATACACACTCCTCCATGCCAGGTCTCAAGAGCAGAGAAGCCTCCGCCTGGCTAGGCTAGGAACCAAGTCGTTTTGACAGGAGGCCGTTTCCAGTGACCTGAACTTATCCCTTGGAAAAACATGCACAACCTGCCAGCTAAGATCCATGGCATGGAACATTGGTTATAGTCAAGCAAGCGCTTGGCCTTACCTTGAAGAGCCTGGGTCTCTGCCGCGCCATGCAAGAAAGTGTCTGCAAAATGAGGGGGTGTTTGCCAAAAAAAAGTGAATGGAAATTGCGGTGATGCCCACAAGCATCCAACATTTGCAAGAGAAATCTCATAAACACAAGCATCTAGCATTCACAACTGAATTCTTGAATATGAGCTGATACAACAGAAGCAGGAAAAATAAACAGGTATGAAGAAGGGAGAGGGCAAAAAGAAAAAGGAACCAAAAATTGAAGGAAGTGAAGTGAATGCTCTCAAATAAACAAAATGAAATAAGCATAAAGGAGGCTGAGTGACAACTCTGCTGTTGCTCTGTTTGGCTGAAGCAGGGGTTACTGCAATGCCTTACTAGCAAGTGCAGAGGAGTGCAACACATGAGTACATCTTTCTTAGCTCAGCCTCTTTAAATCAACATATTTCCTTTCCTTCAATTGACACCAGAGTGTTTTCCTTGCCTACATAGAGGTGCCTTTCTTATCTTCAAAGCTCAGTCCCTCCAGCCAAAGCCTCAAAGGAGTTGCGCTTTCATTTCGAATCCACTCCACTCCACCTTCACATTTAACAAAACTCTTCAAGCACCACATTCTACTCTTAAAACAAGCCAGCTTTTTTCTCGTGTGCCTTTATAATTTCTGGTCTACTCCCGAATAACCTTTCCGCTCCATGAGGAAGTATCTCACACTGAACACAGGGCTGCACCGCACTTGCAACACAAAGCCTACTGACACATTGCTCATTCTCACACTTTCATGCTTTATGAGAGAGTAGCTCACACTGAACACAGGGCTGCACCGCACTTGCAACGCAAAGCCTACTGACACATTGCTCATTCTCACACTTTCATGCTTTATGAGAGAGTAGCTCACACTGAACACAGGGCTGCACCGCACTTGCAACACAAAGCCTACTGACACATTGCTCATTCTCACACTTTCATGCTTTATGAGAGAGTAGCTCACACTGAACACAGGGCTGCACCGCACTTGCAACACAAAGCCTACTGACACATTGCTCATTCTCACACTTTCATGCTTTATGAGAGAGTAGCTCTCACTTACCACAGGGCTGCGCCGCACTTGCAACACAAAGCCTACTGACACATTGCTCATTCTCACACTTTCATGCTTTATGAGAGAGTAGCTCTCACTTACCACAGGGCTGCGCCGCACTTGCAAAGCAAAGTCTGCTGACACACTGCTCAAGTAGGTGGCATACATCTTGTGCATGCCTGCCTTGTACAGGTCATTGACCTAGGTGTGCAGATGAGCGTTGAGGCACGTGTGTGTGTGTGTGTGTGTGTGTGTGTGTGTGTGTGTGTGTGTGTGTGTGTGACTGTGGCATACATCTTGTGCATGCCTGCCTTGTATAGGTCATTAACCTAAGTGTGCAGATGAGCGTTAAGGCACATGTGTGTGTGTGTGTGTGTGTGTGTGCGCGCGCGCGCGCGCATGCCTCTCTGAACAGAAAAAAACACCAAGTTGGTGGGTGCAAAAACATGTACCGGTTTTTTTCCGCAGCAGTGCATTTTGCACAGAAGCTGTGTCCAAGAGGCATTACGCAATGGAATGTTCTTTAGTGAGTCATAAAACATGCAGTCATTCATTTCAAGGGTTGGATATAAATGCTGACCCCCTCCCCTTGTCTCACTCCCTTTCCATGCATTAACTGATATTATCTCCATGCAACTCATGTTTGTATCAAATTGTCTAGATGCTGTTGAGTGTGTGTGTTTGTGTGTGCAAAAGAAGGCATCAGTGTAAAGCACGGATAAATTCTAGGAATAGGTGAATTTGCTACCAACCAGCACTGATGACCACTCCTGCTCACGGAGACCCAAGAGCGTAGCAACCGTTGGGCTACAAACATGTTTTCAAAAGTTCCACCATCTGAGAAAGATTGTGAGCACAGCATGAATGTACCATTCTCTCTCAAGCGATGCGCTCAGAAGGAACAAACAGCATTTGCAAAAATGCGCTGAGGCACTTAGACACGCCGCAAGAGCTCCCCAAGATACGGTCCAAAACATTGAATGTCTAGACATCATGAAATTCACCTGCGTAGGATGTCCAGGATCACACTCTGTGTGTCAGACTGTATGGTGTAATGCTTGCAGTACTGGTTGAACAAGAAAATGAGGCGAGGAAGGTGGACGGCGTGCTCTGCATTCAACGTTTATATGCGCAGTGATGTTTTGAAGTTTAAAGGCAGCGTTCCTACACGGCAATCTTGATGTATAACTTGTGCAGCTCCTGCCTCCCTGCTCATCACGGCACAGCGCACAAAGCGCTGTGTTGATTCAGGCCCTTTCTGTAAGATTCAAGCTCCAGATATGCAACAGGTTCAACATGGTAAGGACTAACCGTTGTCCCACTCCATGGCACAAAAGATGGGAGCAGAAGATTGTCTGAAGGATTAACAAAATAAATCTTTTCTGGCCCAGCGCTCGTTATTGATCAAATGGTTTAGAAATTTCTTCCCGAAAACATTTAGGTATCTGAATTTGACGTTCAGGTTAGATGATGCAGACTGAAACTCCCAAGCCCTAAACAGTTTTTGGTCCATTAAATATGATCAATATCATCAATTTGTCAACGAGCATACCACTCACAATTCGTGGAAGGCCGGTTGGTTTGACTGTGCACGTCAGCACGTACAGTTGACCGCTCAAACGTCAGCACATGACATAAAATTTCAAATCTTTGACTCCCACAAGAATGTCCGATTTTATAACGCGAAGAGCCTTAGACGATGTCGAAGCCAACTTGCGCGAAAAGAAAGAGGGGAAGAGGAAAGGGTTCCACATTGGCGTGGCGGTGGATGGCTCTGAGATGTCGGAACGAGCTGCACGTACGTCTGTGGTGTGTGTGTGTGTGTGTGTGTGTGTGTGTGTGTGTGTGTGTGTGTGTGTGTGTGTGTGTGTGTGTGTGTGTGTGTGTGTGTGTGTGTGTGCGCGCGCGCGCCTGCAATTGTTTATTGGTCTGCCAACTTTGCTCATAACCTAGGCCTTGCTTCAAAAGCCAGAAACCAGGGCTCCGATGAACATGATTGATTCCATGCAGATATCGCCGCTAGCCTCATTCAACCAAAGCGAGGAGACAAGTAAGGGGTTTATGAAGTTATAACGTTTATGAGCTTTATCGGACAAGTTGTTGCACGTTAGCAATAAGTGGGATGCAGCTGCATTGAGGGTGCTGTCTTTTTGCTGCAGGTACACTGTCTTCCACATTTCTGACAGCACCAAAACTCATTTGCCACGCCACTTGACACCGCAGCATCTGAAGCATTACTATGAAGGTGGGTTTATGCATGAGGCACAAAGTTGTTACCTTCTGAACGAAGTCTTTCTTGGAAGGTTGGCATGCTTGGCGCGACGTTATGGGATCTGGTTTTGACCCCTTTATAATCAAACAGAAGGTGTGCGTACAATATGCCAGGAGAGTCTCCTGAGGAGACTTTGCTCAAATATGTCAAGCACATGCCCTATGTGATGACTGTCCTCTGCATAGCACATGCCCTATGTGATGACATGCATCTGCATAGCACATGCCCTATGTGATGACATGCATCTGCATAGCACATGCCCTATGTGATGACTGTCCTCTGCATAGCACATGCCCTATGTGATGACTGTCCTCTGCATAGCACATGCCCTATGTGATGACTGTCCTCTGCATGTGCTCCAATCTTTGACTGTCAATTGACTGTCCTCTGCATTGACTGTCCTCTGCATTGACTGTCCTCTGCAATCTTTGACTGTCAATCTTTGACTGTCCTCTGCATATGCTCCAATCTTTGAACACTTAGCTTGGGCACACACAATGCTGCATGCGCAATGAGTGCAGACATGGCAGCAGCACAACGATGCTGCAAATGCACAGCACGCATGCTACCTCACTTAGGCTGACGTGCACGCAAACAGTACAAGCGAAAGGACATGCACAATGGTTTGCTCACATTTAGCGCATGCAGAGACATGTGCAGGCACATTGGACATGCAGGAACACTTTTGCAATAATGTACAGACCTGCAGCAGACGCATCGACGCATGCGCCATGATGTGCAAATGAGCGGGCATATTAAGCTGACAGCTTCACGCCCCATGATTGCACTCATGGCAGCGGAATTCACACATGTGTATGCATGTAACGGCACCAAAAACCATGTAGGCACTTAGCAGGCATGCATGCAGCGCACTGAGTGACATATGCACGATGATGTGCATAAATGGTGGCACGAAACGACACATAAGCAGTTTGCAGGCATGCGTGCAGCACATTAAGTGACGCATGTGGGATGGTTTGTAGGTTTAGTGCACAAAAAAAACTTAGGCGATGTGCAGACATGTGTGCAGCACATTGATACACTCAAACAATGATGGGCAGATACTGTGGCAAATTCAAAATGCACGCGACATACAGACAAACAATCCCACAATGACACATGCATGATGATACGCAGACATGGCAGCAAACGTATGCAATGTGAGGATGTAAGTACCACACTTGCAATGACACATGCGCAAATCATGCAGACATGGCGGCAAAACGTATGCAATGTGCGGACGTATGTACCACACTTGCAATGACACATGCGCAAATCATGCAGACATGCGGCAAAACGGATGCAATGTGTGGACGTATGTACCACTCTTGCAATGACGCATGCGCAATTTGTGCAGACATGGCGGCACATGACAAGCTGGGGTTGAGGTCCGAGTGGGTGTGCAGAGAGAAGAGCAAAGGCAGCACATGCAAGACCCTCGTCCAGCTCGTGGACGAACGTGATTTGGACCTGCTGGTCATCGGCAACTTTGGGCGCAAGGGAGAGAAGCTGTGAGTGCCTAACTATCTTGGCTGTGCCTTACGTGCCTGGAGTGCCTGTGCCTTACGTGCCTGTGCCTCATGGAGTGCCTGGAGTGCCTGTGCCAGCATGAGTGCCTGTGCCCTTGCCCGTGCCTGGAGTGCCACCTGGAGTGCCTATGCCTCATGGAGTGCCACCTGGACTGCCTGTGCCTTACGTGCCTGTGCCAGCATGAGTGCCTGTGCCCTCGCCCGTGCCTGGAGTGCCACCTGGAGTGCCTCACGTGCCTGCCGTGCCACCTGGACTGCCTGTGCCTTATGTGCCCGTGCCATCACATTCTCAACGCCCATACAGTTGGTGTGCCATGCCAACATCAGCGACAGCAGCAGTGCTTTTACATACACAAACACGCGCAAAGCAAATGGTGAACCTAGCGAGTAGCATGTTTTTGTTGTTGATGTCCATGTTTTTATTATTTTTGTGGCAGCGGGTGGCACCCCAAGGGAAGTCCCCTTCTGGAACACTTGGACAACTTTAGCTAACCTATACAGGCTCAGCAAGAGGCACTGCTTACAGGATGGAAAAGCACCTTTTGCACTGACATACTTCGTAATAAAGCAGGAAAATTGTGCAAGCAGGAATGCAATGCATGAATAAGAAGGTACAAGACAAGCCGGACGCGGCTTGTCAGATAAGTGCACTGATTGCATCTATGGCAAGCAATGGCCCCTAAGCCAACATTTTCATCCTGTTTTTCTCTGCTGCCTTTTAATAATACGACAAGCAGCCATGCCAATCTCCTCATTTCGAATTCTGTTCGCCTGACTTTTATGGGGCTTTTTGTGAATGGTCGTTGCCAAAAACGAACAAGAATTTGAAAATTTCAGGCCCAATATGCCTATTTCACAACAGTTTTCCCAGATCAGCACATTCATGGATAGGTTATGACTTTATGCATCACTCACGCAGAAGCTGTCAACATTTGACCAGGTCCGGGTCTGCTATTGCAGGACAAGTGTGATCTGGGGCAAGGATAGCAAATTCTGGGCATCCAGATCACCCCTGGGCCAATTTTCGAAATTCCAAATATTGTAGCCCTCAATATTTACCAAATATACACCTGTTGTCAAAGCTTAAATTGTTTGTGAAAGTCGCCTCGGGACCTGAACACCACTATTCTGTAAAAGCTGAAAATTTGAAGTGCTCCACCAATTTGGATCTGGTCGTCAGCAACTGTGACCGCAAGAGAGAGAAGCTGCGAGGCTGAACGACCTCCAAGTGCTTGAGTTAGAAGTCTGAACGGCTTCCAAGTGTGCTTGAGCTAGACGTCTGAACGACCTCCAAGTGTGCTTGAGGTAGTAGATTAACGGCTTCCAAGTGTGCTTGAGCTAGCAGTCTGAACGGTTTCCAAGTGTGCTTGAGCAGCTCTCCTGTCCTCTCCTTTCTGCGCGAGGCCTCCAAAATGCATTTGTTTCTCGTGCTGTTTGCTGGCATATGGTGCTGCTTAAAAGAATTGGAGCAAGAAATCCCCCTTCCACCACATCGACCTGATCACATTGTTGCGCTTGCTTGCTTGATCCTGCTGCAGGGATGTGCTGGGCAGTGTCAGTGACTACACACTGCGTATGTGCCGCTCCTCTCTGTGCATCGTGCGCTCCACTGGCAGCCGTTTTGACAAGCAAGCCAAGATCCTCTTTGCATCGGACGGCTCTCATGCTGCGAACCTGGCGTTTGTGCTCACTTTGCACTAGTGAGTGTTTGAAAAACTTGCGATTTAAAAGACGCATGACCTCAATTTTTTAAGGGTGCTTTCTGGCGCTGGACTTCGCCTTCCTTACCTAGGGTCACTTATAGTGATTTTTTAGTGGAAAACAGACAATTGCAGAAACGTTTGTGCCTATGAATCACCAGCACATGCATGCGCCCTTTGGGCTCCGCCTTTTCCCGGGAGCTTTGCCAAAAAATGGATTTGCACAAACAAACATGGTAAGCCCGTCCATGGGTGCTTTACTGCCTGCACCTGCAGCTTCCGGCGACCCCTGGACATTGTGGATGTCATGTTTGTGGCAACCAAGGACCCAATGCGAGAAAATGAGTGGGCTGAGATGTACAGACGCTACATGGAGGCGCATCAGGTGACTCCCTGCCCGCAACTGCGCATATTTGATTGAACAAAGGATTTCAATGTAAGCTGTATGGTGCTTCGTCAAGCCAGATAGCATTCAGAGTTCGCTAAAGGCACAGGCCGGCGTGTTCCATAAAAACGCACAGAGGCTGATGGCGTTTGGTGTAAACGATGCACAGATCGTGCACTGTATAGGTACTGGGCTAGAAAATTTCATTAATTGTCAGGAAAAACGAGGAACACGAGGAGCCACGACTCCTTACTCTCCAATAAATATCTGGCATTACGTGTCTCGTTTGGTGCCCCAAGACGGCCATTCCTACATCTGGGACAGACGATTATGCAAGCAAAGTTGCTTGTTGCAGTGCAAAGCACCCTCTTCAACTGTGTTTAGGAGTTGGTACGATTGTGTGGGGACAGCACAGAACATGGGCACTTGCAGTACAAGTGCCCTGCTTCCGCAAGTTGTTGGGTGTCAGTCTGACTTTCCTGCCCCCAGCCAAGTGCTCTGTGCCACTTGCCAGGCGCTCATGGCCATGCTCGGGGATGTTGACTTCTCAAAACACGCCTGACCTGATGGTGAGACCTGCCTGCCTGCCACCCTCCCAGCACTCAGTCCCATGCCTAGGAATGATAGGAACCTGTGCGCCACCGCCACCTGCTAGGCGCTCAATATCATGCCTGAGAGAATGCCTGTGTTTTCTCCAAACCTACCAGGCACTTGAATGCATGTCTGCAGGTGCCAGGAAATGTGGAAGTGAAGCAGATCAATCGGACACTGGACACCACTGTGCAGAGCACCATCTTGGAAGCATCGAGGTGAGAAAATAGCTAGGAAATGGTCATGGGTTGTTAAGACACTGTTATGGCTGCGTCACTTTCTCAGCCTGACAGAAACAAAGCTTGTCAATCAGGGTGTGACCATGTTCTGTGCTGCTGCAAATCAAAGCTTGTCAATCAGGGTGTGACCATGTTCTGTGCTGCTGCAAATCATGACATAGAATTTCCCAGGTGTGCATTGCTACCAAGTCTGGATACATTACATGCGACGCTGGTGTCCGCACTCTAAGTTTGTTCGTCCACCTTATGTTGTATAGCTTTCATGCATTTGTGCTCCAATGCCATGCAGGGGCAGATAAATGCAACAAGTGCTTGTTAGGTTGGACAAGTACATTGCGTGCTGGACAAAAAAGGCAGTAGGAGCTTATTATGCCTGTAGTTTTGTAGCATCGCATTCAAGTACTGTGGTCCGAAAGATCAAGGTCTGTCCTCTGAACTGTGCCAAGCAGGACAAGGCCAGCCTGTGTGAAGAACATGAAAAGATGAGGAAACAATGATAGGGTTATGCAGGCCATGCTCATGTTTGGTGTCAGGCTGTTGGCGCCCATACACTCAAAACAGGCTGTGGCGCTTTTGCCAGAATATTCACCTCATCCCAACTATCACAAACTTGCAGCAGCTCTTGGGCGGACTGTCTGGTACTTGGCACATCCCCTCCCCACAAATCTTGCTTTTGCCTCGTAGGGACGTGGACATTCTGGTCGTGGGCGTGAGTGGATACAGCCAGAAGAAGATGGGCAGCGTGTCTGAATTCTTGAGTGTCCATGCCAGCTGCACTACAATCGTTGTCAAGGATGCCTTGGACATTTTGGGCCCGCCAATTGTCACAAACGCGCACAGGTGAGTACATTTTATAGCTATGAAGTCACCTGCCAAGGCATCCTTTTTTCTCTAAGACATCAGCTTCCATGTTGGCGTATCAGCCGATTGCAATCTGAGCCTTTAAATCTGTATCAAGAAGCTGAAAAGCTACAATAATGATGTAATGCACCAGCAGACCCCCCCCCCTTGTGGGAGCCAGAGCACTGGCGTTCATACGGCAAAAATTTAACGCTATGTCTACGCTCAGGAGAGCCTGCCCAGTCTTTGCCTCATTCTTTGATGCTTTATATCCCTTAATGCAAATGGAAATCTTCTTTCTTGCCCGTCTCTTTCTGTTCATATTAGGGCAGCTCAGAATAGGCGTGCGTGTATGTGTGGGTGTGAATATGTGTGCAGACAAGTGCGCATGCCCATTTGTGTGTCATGCATAAGATTGCGCATGTGCATACTGTCGTGCATGGGTGCTGTAAGGCTGCATATGCGCGTGCGTGCATGCGTGCACGTGAGTCCAAGTGTGTGTGTGTGCGTGATAGCGCTCTTGTGCATCCGTAAGCCAGCATGCGTATGCGTGCGTATGCAAGCATGTTTGCATACATTGAGTCCAAGTGCGTGTGCAAGTGTGTGTACTCTCAAGAGGCATCGTCAGGCTCTGCATCTACGCAGTGGCTCTCCTTCGATTTGCATCAACCTGCCAGTTTAGGGACAGATAGCTAAATGGGTTTGTGCCTGAAATGCTGCGGATGAGGAGCAATGAATAGAGTTTGTGTTTTTAATTTCAGCGCGTGCTGTAGTCCAAGAAAAATGTAACGCAATATAGCAATAGATTGTGCTATATGCCAACGCCAATCTCCATTATTATTTTTCAAGGAATAGGCGGAGTAGGAGGAAAAAGGGGAAACCGTACAGACAATATATCATCCCGCAAAAATAACGTTTTTTAGGGGTGTGGGATGACTGCGGACAGCAGGAAAAATCATTATTTTGGGGGCTGCGGGAAAGTGCGGAATAGTGGAAAATAATTTTTGCTGAGGAGTTCTTGGGGCAAAAGGGGGCTGGTTGCCCCTGCAGGAATATGCGGGAAAACATAAAATAAATAATGAGAGGGGTGCGGGATTAAGGCGGGAATCAAAAAATAAATATTTTTTCCAGGGGTGCGGAATGATTACATGTCTGTACGGTAGTCAAAATTTCATTCACCTGTAACCCTCTGGGCATTTTTTTAGTTTCTGGAGTATGTCCAACGCTCGCTGTGGGCAGACCTACAATTTCATGGATCACGCGAGAAGGATGTAAAGGAAGTCTTTGCAGCAGAGTATTTAAGCGTAAGTATATGTGTATTGCCTACGTAATTCGTGTCTTGTTTTCCTCTTCAGCCATTCGTTATTATGGCCTCCGTTTGCTTATGGGACCAATTCAGACTCACATGTGTTTGCACCTACAATGTCTTGTCTACAGGTTCCAAGAGTGATGTTCCTATTGCACCACCTCCTAATTATACAGAAGAGAAAGGACAGCCCAAGCCAAAAAGAGGCCGCATGCATGAAAGAAAGGTTCCCTGACTGGCCTGGCCTGTTTACTTGGTGGGGCGTTGGAATTTGCTCTTTGCTTCTCTTTCGTTCGTCGGGGCTTCAAGTAATCTGCAGGGTCTGCACACCAGCAGGCCTGCCATGATTAATATAGATCTTGAGGCGAGAAAGCCAAGAGGGGATGACATGAGCTGTTGACTTTTGTTGTTGCCGTGGCGTTTTATACCCTTCCTCCATGTTTTGGTAAGGGAAGAGCGAACCTTGTGTATGTAGCACAGGATGAGCTGTTGGGAATCATCGTACCTTGTATATCTGAAGAGCATTCATAGTGTGCCTGAAGCCCCTTTCTTCTTGAAAAGTTGTATAGTGAGGGGACAATTGGCACTTTACTCGCTTCGGCATTTGGCAATTTCCTCTCCACTTAAGCATACCTGGATGTCATTGCAGGGTGCACTTTTTGCTCAGCAGCTTTTTTCTTGAGTGCATATGCTCTGGAATTGCTAGTAAGCACCTGACAAGGCTCCTGTCTTTGGCTTTGAGTCCCCTGTCAACTTTGATTGCATGGATCCTAATAATCGCATTTGATGTATAAACCAGGTTAATTAAATTCACTTTCACGTAAATTTTTCTTTCCTCACATGCCTCGTTTTTGTGTTTTAACTTGTAACTTATTG
This sequence comes from Dunaliella primolecta, assembly GCA_914767535.2. Classification (NCBI taxonomy): domain Eukaryota; kingdom Viridiplantae; phylum Chlorophyta; class Chlorophyceae; order Chlamydomonadales; family Dunaliellaceae; genus Dunaliella; species Dunaliella primolecta. The sequence goes on from OU611756.1 coordinate 1,307,025, forward strand.
GGAGCGGACTATCCATATCTGCAGGAAAGCACAGCTTTGTAATCCTTTCTTCTTCCTTGGCTGTGCTGCAGTCCTTCAGGATAAAGAAAACTCTGCATGCCCAATCCAGCCGCATGCATTTAGGAAAGGCTTCCTAACTAGCCAGCCAGAAAATAAATGGCCTCAACTTAATTTCAATTATCGACATTTATGCAAGACTGACTATAACAGCAGCAAAACAACCCCCCCACCCCCACCCACTCCCACACCTCCACACACAAACACACACACTCACCTCCACACACACACACACACACACACACACACACACACACACACACACACACACACAATGTGCCAGTTTTCACGTTAGGTGGAGTTCGTTTGGCTTGTGCAGATTCCTTTAGATATTTGGGCATGCTGCTCAAAACAATGCAATCCGCAAGCCACCGCTGAGTACATGTGTGCCCTTTTCCTAGCTGGTTGTAGACGGATGAGGCAATTCGCATCTGAGCACCGCCTGAAAGACAGGCCACATACCATGCTCTGGCTGACTAAAGCATATGCTCTCCCTGCTAGCATGTATGCTTGCCAAATTTGGGGCAGTATATGTATGAAAGAAGGAGCTGAAATGGACTGTCCTTTGCAAATTGTACATCTGTGCTTATTGAAGCGTATCCTTGGGGTAAAGCGCACCACTCCTAATTGGTCTGTACTGCGCGAGTGTGGGCATGAACCTTTACAGTTCTATTGGTTTCGTGCAGCAGTTAGGTTTTACAATGCTTTACTGCGCAGCAACAGCACTACTCTCAGTAAGGTACTGCAAGCAAATGTTGAGATGAGCAGTCTTTCCCGTAAATACTGTACCTCAGAATTTTTGGCTGTATGCACAGGTTTGGACAGGTGCAACGTGTTTACTCATTGTGTTCGGACAAGGCAGCCTATAGTCATGAGGGAGTTTGTTGTTGATCTGAGAAAAAGGCTGCGAGGTGTGTGGAATGCTGATGCCTTGGCAGAACATGGTGAACACACGAACAAATTAGCCAAGTATCATGACTGGATCACAACTTCTCAATGCCTACCCACACCTTTGCTACAAGCTAGGGACCATTCCTAAAAGCAAACTTACCTATGACAAACCCCAATCCTGGGTCGGCCAGGAAACTGCCCTACCCAAGCATACCTGGGATTTACAAATTATTGCAGTTTGGAATACAGCTGCAAGGATTAACTTGAATAATCAGAACCATACCTGGCTTCAGGATCTAGCCAAAGCCATCCCTGAGGCCAAATGGATTATCAAGAACGTTAGCAACCACCCCATTCAGAATGCAAGACACAAAGTGATGCTCGGGATAAGGAAATGTGAAAAACTCCCCCTAGACATGAAACAGATTTCCAAGGGCCCCAAAAGACCCGCTTCAGACATTACTGTTAATGCTCCTTGTCAGTCCCATCCCAACCTCCAGCTTAAAGTCGCAAACTGGAGGTCTTGGGCCTACACAGACGGCAGTTGCCAGGTCCAGAACGGCAAGACAGTTATAGGGGCAGGTGTGTACCATCCTATGAGCGACTCACAAAAACTAGTTGAGCCTAATGTTGCTGGTATTACCAATACCATAGGAAGAGCTGAGCTCGCTGCCATTGCTGCTGCGCTCACTCACGATTACACACACACACACATTGCCACAGACAGCCTTAGCTCACTTCATCAACTCAGAAAGCAAATCCTGTATCCAGAAAAGCATAGACATCACGTGCAAGGAGATGTTTTGAAGAAGATTTCAAACCTTGCCCGAGCCTCTCAAGATCACATCTTTTTCTACAAGGTCAAGTCTCATGCTGGAATAGCTGGGAATGAATGCGCAGATCAGGTTGCTAAATACCAGGCCTCCCTCAAAGATGGCAACCTAACTGATACTGGTCTCCCTAGCGCCGGCCCAGGAGGAAACCCCTTCCACAATACAATCTGGCGGGCTCGGGAAGAGACAGATCCTAGGCCTCCTCAATCCCACCCTTCTTCTCCTCGTCTGAGCTACTCCCAGACCTTAAAAATGCTTTTAAGTCCCATATGCTAAACACAAGCTGGGCTATGCTGACAGGAAGACAGGCTACTATAAAAAAAACTACTATACTTACTACCAGAGCTTGCTACCTCACGTAAGCAAGAAAATTAGCAATTCCTTTAGGAACATGCCAGGTCTCTCAACTTCAATGAAACGCACTGTCTTCCAATACCGCACATGCACCCTCTACAATCAGAAACATGCGGTCCGATATAAAAGATCCACTAGCCTGACATGCCCCCTACCTGATTGCCATCACATGGATAGCGCTCTCCACATCCTATCTGGCTGCCAACGTCCTGTCATGCGTAACATGGTAAATGAGCGTCACAATATTGCTTGCAGGATGATTTTGAAACTGGTCAGTGAAGGCTCATATGGGGCCAATCTTGTGCAGTTGGATGCGGGCAACACAGACCGTTTGGCCCAGCACGACCTGCAAGTCCCTGAGCAAGTCTCTAATCGTGCTGTACCTTCCAACCTCTTCAAACCCACGGTTTCTGTGCAATCCAGACGAAACTCCAGCCGCCCTGATGCAATCTTGGTCACTCCCCACCCAACTAACCCAAACAGACCACCCACTCCACCCTCAAACCGGGTACTGCGCAGTATGGGGAGCACCACAACTCCAGCCCGTCAAATTCACTTGATAGAAATCAAATACTGCGAAGATACGAGGCCTGGTGCCCAGCTAGAAGCCTCACAGCAACAACACAGTGAACTTTGCAAACAACTCCAAGGTGCAGAGATCACTATCCACCCAATCCTCCTGGGTGTGGGTGGGACTATCTACACTGCCCATACCCTTGATCAATTAAAAAAATTAGGGATTGACTCACAGAGATCTGAAACACTTGCAAGAAAACCCCATGCCCATTCTGTACAACTTGCGCACAAACTTACCTCTACCAGACGTGCCATTGAAAATAAAAACACTCATCATAACACTGGTACCCTGGAGCAGCGTGCTGCCAGAAACCCACCTGATCCACATTAACTCCCCTCTCATCTTCTGGTGGGGGAGACTCACGGCTCTTTGAGCCAATGTGTCTCTCTTTCCTTAATTGATGTAGGGAGAGTTTTCTCTGCCTACGTAGCTTTTTCTTTTACTGGATGGCACTCTCTTTGAGACCCTTGTCTATTCATGGCGCGCCCTTTTCTGTCCCCAGGTATTCGCATCTTGATTTGGGCAAGCGCGCTGTGAGAAACATAGCACGTTCTCGCTTACATGCTCATACTTTAAGAGTTGAGGCATCACTTTGGCAGGAGCACACATCTGCTTGTGATAGGTGTGACCAAGGAGGACTCCAAGATGAAAAGCATGCCGTGTTCCTTTGTTCTTGCGCTTCTGTGTGTTCTCTTCGAATAACTTTTGCACAGTTATTTTCTGACTTCCCTCTCACATAATTTTCTGGACAAACCAGGCGCTTTCTACTATTCTCAAGCTAGCCCTGAGGATGTTTTTCATTTCTTGCAGAAGCTAACTAATGAGACTTATCGTTTTATTTCCGATCTCATGGATATTTTTTGTGCAGTTGGAACAGTTGAGCAGGCCGAGCAGCCAAACTACCTGGCTGAAGGCCAAACCCCATTGTAACTTGTAACAGCAGCAGCAAGAGGATGAAACTTGTTGAATTGTTTGGTCTACACCCCTTTCAATCAGTGTCTGAATTGAACAGTCCTTCCCTCTTCTATCCAGTAAATGCTAACTACTTTTCAACTAGCATCATGCCTTCAATATTGTAAATAACCAACAACTCGTTGACTACACGATCGGATTCCTGACATCTTATCCAATTAAGCCTAACATGCCTGTCCAGTGAATTATCTAGCCCATCATCTAGCCCAGGCTCCTTCCCCCCAGAGCTGCCGCAACTTGCTGCTGCAACGTGGGGTCAAGCCGGGCCATGCTGGCATGGAAGACGGGCCCATGCAGGGCCTCTGCTGCGCCCAAGCCTTGCCGCAAAGCCTCTACCACGCCCATGCGCGCCGCAGGGTCCGATGCCAGCAACTGCAAATAAACATTCCGAGAGTGATTGATTGAATGCTTGCAAGTGCCAGTAGAAGCTGCTGTTTGCACTGCGGCCTTGCGTATCACAGGCGATCACAAGCTGCCAACATAGGCAAGTATAGCTATGTAACCCTTTCCTTTCTATGAGCATTACATGATCCTACGCCAGCAGCTGCAAACAAACGATAAAAAACCAAGGCTTGCATGTGCCAGGTGGTGCTGCGGTTCAGCCTGCACAGCGCCCACGCGCATCGCAGGCGAAGCTGCCAACGTAGGCAAGTACAGCTATGTAACTATTTCCTTTCCTTTCTATGCGCGTTACAGGATCCGATGCCAGCAGCTGCAGAAACAATGCACAAATCAAACTCTTGCATGTTTCAATGTGGTGGGGTGGTCACCGATCTTTGAACCAACTCGGCCCCCTTTCCTAATTGATGTAGGGAGTTTTCACTGCCTACATAGGTTTTTTTCCAATGTGGATGCAAACAGTCCTCCAACACACCCATGCCTGCTGCGGATCCACTATTGGGAAACTGGGATGGCTAGCATGGCTGTTAGCAGAAGATGCAGGGTAGTAAGTGAGCCACATTACTGTCTGAGCACAGACATTCTTTGCCATCCAAAATGTCAGAAGCAGGGCGGGGAAAGAGGGAAAACAAGAAAGTCATAACTAGCTAGCACCTGAGAACACTGAACTCTCATTGCCGAGAACAGGCACGGGCTACTCCTAGTAATCCTCCTGATCCCCATTGACCTCCTTCTTTTTCCTCTTGGTGAAGGGGATACATTGTGTCTTGACCCTAGGCATCCTCTTTTCCTTAATTGATGTGGAGAGCGTTTTCATTGCCTAAATAGTTTTTCTAGCTTTTCTGAAGGATGCCAGTACGCCGCGCACATCCAGGAAAGGCCACATAGCAACCCTACCGTCACAGGTCCGGCTCAACCTGTGACCCCTGCGGAAATGACACAGGGCCCCACTGCACTCCACTGTGCAGTTTCGGGATACCCCAATCCTCCTGGGCGCCAATTTCCCTATCTTGCAGGGAAAAATGCCGGCTATTGGAAGTATTGTCAATGTAAATCTACAGTGGCCTTGAGATATGTGAATGGCTGACCAGTTTTGAATGTCACAAGCCGCAGCCCGCAAGTACAAAGCCCAGATCTTAGTCAACGTCAAATGAACCATTTCTGCATCTAATTAATTACCTCCTCCCTGCCCTCTCAATGGCTGATCTGTTGATCTGCTGCAGCTCAGCTGTCTGACGCAGTGCACAATTCAGCCGGCTTCACCACACGGACTAGCTGACCGCGTCACACTGATACGGATGATATGCATGCATTCCAGAGAAGTTTCATAATAGCCAGAATTGGTCTGAAGTCCCAGCAAGAGCCGCATGACCCCAAGGGTGCAGGTCAGGTACAAACTTTTGGGAGCTTGCGCAAAGCAGGTATGGGCATGCATACTGCACCTAAGATGTGATTAAAGTGGATGCACGATTCTCTCTGCTTCTGCGTCCTCAGACGCGGCGAGCGGCAAGTCTATGCAAGCGCAGATTTCTCTCAAGCACAAGCTGCAATGGCAGCTATTGCAGTGAGCACCTCCTCACCTGCTGCCGCCGAAGGCTCTCTGCTTCTGCATCCTCAGACGTGGCGAGCGGCAAGTCCACAAAAGCACCATCAGCATCTGGGTCGGGGCCGTTGCCTCGTGCCAGCTCAGGCACAACATCATAACCTACAGCACAAAGAACATAGGACCTCAGGCCCGACATCACAGCCTGCAGTATGAAGAATACAGGACCTCAGGCACGACATCACAGCCTGCAGCACAAAGAACACAGAATCTCAGGCACAACATCACAGCCTGCAGCACAAAGAACACAGAATCTCAGGCACAACATCGCAGCCTGCAACAACAAAAAGCACAGAATCTCAGGCACAACATCACAGCCCGCAGCACAAAGAACACGGAATCTCAGGCACAACATCACAGCCCGCAGCACAAAGAACACGGAATCTCAGGCACGACATCACAGCCTGCAGCACAAAGAACACAGAATCTCAGGCACAACATCGCAGCCTGCAGCACAAGCTCTCAAATGCAGGATCTCAGGCACATTGTTCCCCACTGAGAAGACGGTTGATGCAGCACAGGGTTGCACCATTGGGTGGCTCTATATAGCATGAGTTTTCCCTAAAAGGTGAGGTTGTAACTTGTTTCAAGTTGGGAGCAACAAAGCACCTAAGCAACATGCGCAAAACCAGACGAAATGGACTCCAACAAGCTTGCACACATATAAAACACACAACACACATACACAGTCACACACACACACACCTGCAACAGCAGCTCCGCCCCCTTCTGGATTGTCTGGCGTCGTGGATGCCACAACCCCAGTGACACAGCCCAGAATGGCATCCAGCCACCACAGGGGTGCAGCAGCTGGTAGAGCTAGCAGTGCGCATAGAGCAAGTGCATTGAGCCGACGGTGGGCTGGGTGTGCGATGGCGTCAAAGCGCTCGCACCTGCGCGCACATGTATGTGCATGTACAGCTGGTCACGCAGGTCCTAGCTTTGATATGATAATTGCTGGTGAGCTGAGTGTGCTGTGGCATCGACGCGCCTGCACCTGCGCGCACATGTCTGCTCACAATCAGATCATCCTTCAGGCATTTTCCTTGGAAGATGCTAGAATGTAGAAAACAGTATGCTCCTCTGCCTTGCACATGGTGGTGTTGCATGATGGAGAGTGAAATGAAGCGCTGGAGATGATCATGGACAGTGTTATGTTTTGAGTTGGTACACAAAATTTGTGTCACAAATCAGTACGAGGAGACCGTTGAGCTAGGGCATTGGTGACCAGTCATAATAAGAAACAATCTTCAGGCAGGGATTGATGCCAGAGTTCAACTATGATGCACGATTTTCAGGTCCAGACACGCTCAACCTTCACATCAGCATCTGTTACCGCGACCTCACCATGCAGTGCACAAGGCTCCCAAGTTTGCTTCTGCACCCACGAGTGGAGGCGGCAGCGGCACAGCGGCGCTGGATGCCGCTGAGGCGGCTGCCTGGGATGCGCACGTGTGTGTATGTGTGTGTGCTGTGTGTGTGTGTGTGTCCATCAAAGTTTGTGTGCACGTGAGCAGCTACTAATGTGAAGGTACTGCAGAAGTGGCTGCCTTGGACCTCTGCCACTGTCTTTGCGAGCACAGTACTGTGCTGAGTCTTCATACCATATAGAAGTATTGAATGCATGTGAGGCTTTGGAAACATGCTACCCACTCTTTTGCACCCGCACGCTTGCAATGGTGCCGGACAAGGGCTGTAAGTGCTCAAAGGCAGTAAGTGCCGGACAAGGGCTGTAAGTGCTCAAAGGCTGCCAGTGCCGGACAAGGGCTGTAAGTGCTCAAAGGCTGTAAGTGCCGGACAAAGGTTGAAAGTGCTCAGGGCAGGCAGGCAGCAGAAGCAGGCAGGCAGCAGGCAGCAGAGGCTGAAAGTGCTCAGGGCAGGCAGGCAGCAGAGGCAGGCAGGCAGCAGAGGCTGATAGTGCTCAGGGCAGGCAGGCAGCAGAAGCAGGCAGGCAGCAGAGGCAGGCAGGCAGCAGAGGCAGGCAGGCAGCAGAGGCACGCACGCTGAAGAATGGGACTCCTTTTATCCTTCATATTTTTAGGAGCATTAGGTATGGAGATAGACGTGGGATTCAAAGAGGAGCACCACGGTGCCCTTTTGGTCGAAGTATGGGCACTATAAGGGGGGATTTGGGGTGGAGTAGTGGGTCAGAGGGGTCAGGTGCAAAACAACATGCTTTCCATGCATCTGTTTTTCCCTACTCTCTATTTTTACTGGTGCAGCCCCAATGCTGAGAGGCTGAGGCAAGCAGGCCTGTGACAGCCTGAGGCGTGTGCCAGTGAGAGTGTGCCAATGCCTGTGACAGCCTGAGGCATGTGCCAGTGACAGTGTGCCCGCGCCTGTGACAGCCTCAGGCATGTGACAGTGTGCCCGTGCCTGTGACAGAGCCTGAGGCGTGTGCCAGTGACAGTGTGCCAGTGCCTGTGACAGCCTGAGGCGTGTGCCAGCGACAGTGAGCCAATGACAGGGTGCCCGTGCCTGTGACAGAGCCTGAGGCGTGTGCCAGTGACAGTGTGCCAGTGCCTGTGACAGCCTGAAGCGTGTGCCAGCGACAGTGAGCCAATGACAGGGTGCCCGTGCCTGTGACAGCCTGAGGCGTGTGGCAGTGACAGTGCGCCAGTGCCTGTGATAGCCTGAGGCGTGTGCCTGTGACAGCCTGAGGCGTGTGCACCCCATGCAGCTACATAAATGTAGGCTGTGCTTCCGCAGCTTACCTGGACTGGTTGCACAGCTGCTTGCACAGCAGCAGGGCTCAGGGCAGCAGAGGCGAGTAGACCTGTGAAGGCCTGAGGCGCATGCAGCAGCAGCCGCGCAAAGACAGAGAGCGAGCAGGCGACACTCAGCTCATCGCCCTCACTGCCGCCTTCGACCACCTGCAGCGTACACAAGGAGAGATGAAGATCTGCAGCAGAAACGTTTAAACACAGAGGCGGAGGTCCCTGCTTCCACCTCTGACAGTTGCAGCATGTTTGAGATGAGTGTAGGATCTGATGGTGGTCTTGGTCAAAGGCAAAGAAAGCGAAAGCCAGCCATCAAAACTCAGCTCATCACCCTTGCAGACGCGGCTGAAGCCAGCAAAAAATGAGTGTGTTGCAGCTGCAGACAAGGAAGGCAGGCATATTGCAGCGGCAGACAAAGAAGGAAAGAGGTGTAGAGTCAACATTTTGTCTTCCTCAGCCTCAGCAACCGCCTCTTACATGAAGTTCATAATTATTGTGACATCCCGTTCCTTGGCCAATTGCAGCTTTTGTTTCCAGAAAATTTGAGCAAAAGGCCATGCAGTCCACGGAAGTCTTGCTGCGCATCCACCTTTAGATGCGTATAATTAATCAACAAGGCCATGCAGAGTACACAATATTTTTCCACAGACGAGTGTGCCCTCACCCCATTGGGTACACAATTCACATGCTCCCAGTTTTGACTGTTCCCAGAAATTAACTGGCATTCCAATCATCAATGCAAAAATGGTCTCTAAAGCATTGGTAAGTGGAAGTTAATAAGTGAGGAAGTAATGTTTCATCAACTGCAGCAGGAATGCCACTACTGGTATTCAGTCCGAACATCTCTGGACTACAAACCCACCCATACCTCCTAACTTTAGGAAAACGCCGAAGATGTGAGACCCTTCTAGCAAAGGGGATGAAGTTTAAAGACTCAGTGACTGGTCAAATCCATCATCTTGATGCGTTCCAACAGAAATTTAGCAGAGGTTTGAGTGCAAAAAGAGCCGTGATTAAACCTCCTCCTCCTCCTCCTCCTCCTCCTCCTCCTCCCCTTTTTTAGCCAACATGACGTAGAACCCATTCTACACAGGATCAGGAGCGAAGTCAATAATATCCAGGATCGCGGTGTGGCCATTGGGGTGATAAGAGGCCAGCAAAGAGATAAGCAGGTGATTTGGGGGCGTCCAGCTAGAACCACTTGCTGGTGAGCGCAGTCTGTTCTTGAGAAAGAAGAAAGCGATCAAAGCAGCATACTAACTGCATTGAACGAGAACCATGGATGCGCTGGCCTGGAGGTCTGCGGGTTTTCTTCATCAGGAAGGATCTAGAAGCTGGTGGGGACCTGGTGGGTGGCTCGCAGCACTAGGCCCTGTACCCAATCCTGGACAATTGCTTGTGACTTCAGGTGCTAGGAAGTTTGTATGATCGATTAGAATAGGATGCCTGGAGCCAGATTGGGCAAGTTGAGCGGCCCTCTGAGAGTTGAGGCCAATCCGTGCACACTGCTTTGAAACTGCTAACGCTTTGTTGGGTGCCGGAGTTTGGTCATGGGACAAAGGCGCGCGTGAGGCTGTGTCCGTCAGTCAATGGGTAATGTTTCCTCTAGCACAACCAATGCGAAACTTCAGAACTCGCAAGCTCCATAAGTACAACATCCATCCAGGTCAAGAGCTGGAGCATCCTATGGGTACCGTACTACATTTAGATCATCCCGCAAAAAAATTGTTTTTGAGGGGTGCGGGATGAGTGCGGGACGACCTGAAAATAATTACTTTAAGGGCTGCGGGAATGTGCGGGAAAGTGAAAATAAATATATTAGAGAAGTATAAGGATTAACAAGGGGATTACTGGCCCTGCGGGATAGTGCGGGATTGTACAAAACATTTAATGAGAGGGATGCAGGAGTGGTGCGGGATTGTGAAGAAATTTATTTGTTTGGGGGTTGCGGGATGATCACCTGGTAGTACGGTAAGCAACATTTTGTGGGCATGCTTTCTTCTCTATTATGACAGACGCGACTCTTCTGTGTCGTGTTCTTTACCAGGTCCAAGATTTCTGCCGTGTATGCTCCATCGCACCAAAAGCAAAGCATTTGCAAACAGCCAACCCTGGCTGACCAATACACACACACCATTCCACATTTGTCTTTTACAGTCCAGCGCCTTTGGTAACTGTTTAGGTATTGTTACGTCTCTTTTGCACGCCAGCAAAGCGCCATCATGGATGATTCAGAACAGCCACGCAACCATTGCTGACTGCCAGCATCACAAGGCGCACCCACCAGAGGCAGCAGCTGCTGCAGTGCCAGGGGCCAGGGGAGCCCACAGGCGGGTCTCCTCGCCTGACCAGCATGGCTGGTCAGTCATGCAACCATTGCTGGCTGCCATTGAATTGAGAAACGCACCCACCAGAGGCAGCAGCTGCTGCAGTTGGGCACCATTGACACCACTCACTATGGACCACATCCACTAAAGGGGCAGCACCCACCAGAGACAGCAGCTGCTGCAGTGCTGGGGTGAGGGAGCCTACAGGCGAGCCTCCTTGGCTGACGATAAGGGTAAGGCCTAAGGGGGGGAGCAGCAGCAGGAGGCCTCGCGCGCTCACATTCCCCACCAGACTGCACATCAGGGCTGCCACTTCGTTTCCGCATGCGCCCAGGAACTCCTGCGTGTATGTTTGTGTGTGTGTGTGTGTGTGTGTGTGTGTGTGTGAGTGTGTGTGTGCGTGTGTGTGTGTGCGTGTGTGTGTGTGTGCGCGTGTGTGTGTGTGTGTGTGTGTGTGCGTGTGCGTGTGTTGCATGGATGAATTAAATTACACATCCTTCAAAGAGAGCGTCTTCAGCTCCCTTACCAGTTGCATGTACCAAACAACAGAGCATACAGCCGGTGTAAAAGGGGTCCTTAGAAGCTTACTTAGGCAGGCTAAAAGCATAACGAGGCCCACGTACTGGGGCCAGCCAGTAAGGCTGTCTCAGGCACAGGCCTGAGGCAGGGACCTTGGTGGTCCACCTAAGCATGCAAAAGTGCAAGAGCCTCCAGGAAGTGGCTGCGCACTGAGGCCAGCCAGTGAGGTTGTGCATGCCTATGCCACAAGTGCAGCAGCCTCCCTTTGTGCCACCCTTTGTGTCCCAGCAACCGCCCTTTGTGCCACCCTTTGTGTCCTAGCAACCGCCCTTTGTGCCACCCTTTCTGTCCCAGCAGCCGCCTTTTGCGCCACCCTTCGTGTCCCAGCAACCGTCCTTTGTGCCACCTTTTGTGTCCCAGCAATTGCCCTTTGTGCCACCCTTTGTGTTTCAGCAACCACCCCTTGTGCCACCCTTTCTGTCCCAGTAGCCACCCTTTGCTTAAAAGGCGTACCTGTCCGCCTGCTTACACGCAGCTGGTCAGCAGCGCAGTGCCCACACGCATGTGCTCCATGGACCATCCTTGCAGTGCCTTGTTTGTGCTGTCTGTTGTGTTGCATTAGAGAATACGTACCTGTCCGCCTGCTTACACGCAGCTGGTCAACAGTGCCCACATGCATATGCCCTTTGGACTGTTCTTGCAGCGCCTTGTTTGTGCAGTTTTTTGAATTGCATTGAGAACGCGTACCTGTCCGCCTGCTTACACGCAGCTGGTCAGCAGCGCAGTGCCCACACGCATGTGCTCCATGGACCATCCTTGCAGTGCCTTGTTTGTGCTGTCTGTTGTGTTGCATTAGAGAATACGTACCTGTCCGCCTGCTTACACGCAGCTGGTCAACAGTGCCCACATGCATATGCCCTTTGGACTATTCTTGCAGCGCCTTGTTCGTGCAGTTTTTTGAATTGCATTAGAGAACGCGTACCTGTCCACCTGCTTACACGCAGCTGGTCAACAGTGCCCACATGCATATGCCCTTTGGACTGTTCTTGCAGCGCCTTGTTTGTGCAGTTTTTTGAATTGCATTGAGAACGCGTACCTGTCCGCCTGCTTACACGCAGCTGGTCAACAGTGCCCACATGCATGTGCTCCATGGACCATCCTTGCAGTGCCTTGTTTGTGCTGTTTACTGTGTTGCATTAGGGAGAGCCTAGCTGTGAGCCTGCTAACACGCAGCTGGTTAACAGCACAGCGCTGACATGCATGTGCTCTGAGGACCGCTTGAACAGCTGGACAAAGCATACGTGTGAAAGTGTGCCTACCTGTCCACCCGCTAACACGCAGCTGGTTAACAGCACAGCGCCCACACGCATGTGCTCCGAGGACCGCTTGAACAACTGGACAAAGCATATACGTGAAAGAGTGCCCACCTGTCCACCCGCTAACACGCAGCTGGTCAGCAGCGCAGTGCCCACATGCATGTGCTCCGTGGAACGCATCATGAGCTGAACAAAGTGAGGGAACAAGGCTTGCAGCAGGAAGGGGGGAAGCGGGGGAGGGGCATTGCGCAGGGCGACCAGCCAGAGGCCTAGTCCATCTTCAAGGAGCATGGCAGCCTGTGGGGTACATGTGCATGTGTGTGTTTGTGTGATCATCGGCGAGCACTTGTGCACAAATGGAGTCAAGTGAAAGATAGGGCCATCTTGAGGCAGAAAAATGGTCCATGATTATGAGCAGCAGTGGCTTTGCACAGTTCCCTGGAACAGTCGATCATCGGTGCATGCAAAGAGCAGGTCCTTGGTCTGTAGGTGTGTACAACTATGGGTTTGAACAGTTCCCTGCAAGAATTGGCTGTCAGTGAGAGCATGAACGTGGTTGGGCAGGACTCTCAGACAATTGGCTGTCTGTACACGCAGGATAGCAGCAAGCCCTTCTCAATGCCTTGCATCCCTGAGCATGCCTCTGTGGTACTGAGCCAGCCAAGGGAAGCAGTGACGAGCACTTTGTATGCCTTTTTTGTTGCATGCTGATTTTGCTGGCCGACGGCATCAGCAGCAACATGCGCTGGCTCATGTAAGAAAGTTGGACTTTCCAGTGATACCTTCCAGTGATAGCCATTACTTGTGAGGCGTATGCAACAATGCTGGGCTTTCCAGAGCTGCACCAAAAGCTGACCATACATCCCGCATGACATTATGTATATCTTTGCTGGAGGTTGCCTGAAATGTGTATGCATAAATGTCAGGATGCAGGCAGGCACTGGTGCACCCATTTTGCTGGATGCAGCCAGCCTCACACACAATTACTCACACACAACTGAATCAAGGGTGTTGCCTGAAACTTGCATGCATGCATTCCCAAACACAGGCAAGCACTGGAACACATTTTTGCTGGATACGGCCACTCACACACATTGAATCAAGGGTGTTGCCTGAAACTTGCATGCATGTATTTTGAGATGCAGGCAGGTACTGGTGCACCCTTTTTGCTGGATGCAGCCAGCCACTCACACACATTGAATCAAGGGTGTTGCCTTTCCTTCACGGCCATTTTTGTAAGGGTTCAGGCAGGCATTCGTGCACATTTCATAACCATTTCCTCCATTCCATTCATTGATGTAAGGATGTAGGCCCGCACTCATGCGCACTTCACCTACAATTTTCACAACTAAAGGATGAGCAAGTCATGCACTCCTGTGTTTAGGAGGGATGCTTTCAGCCGCTTGCACGCAGCTCCATTCCAAACAAGCAGCGCACCTCTCGTTGAGATGGGTCCAAGACATACGGCAGCAAGGCTGACAAAATGGGGTATGCTGAGGTGCACTCCACGCCCAGCACATTGATCAGGCGCTGCAGCATGGAGATGATCTGGATACGCACGTGGCTCTGTCCCTCTGCTGACACCCACTGCTGCGGGAGCACCTGTAGGTGGCAGTTCACGTTGGGAAGCAATTGCTGGAGATCCGCTCTGCACATTGGTCAGGCGCTGCAGCAGGGAGATGATTTGGATGCAATCATAACACTGTCCCTCTGCTGATACCCACTGCTGCAGGAGCACCTGTAGGTGGCAGTTAATGTTGAGAAGCAATTACTGGAGGTCTGCTCTGCACATTGGTAAGGCGCTGCAGCAGGGAGATGACCTGGATGCAATCATAGCTCTGTCCCTCTGCTGACACCCACTGCTGCAGGAGCACCTGTGCGTTTTTCCATTGCACCCCAGTGTCCACTGTCCAGTGCACCCTCATCCAGTGCACCAACTCTGTCCAGTGCACCAATCTAGCAATGCCCCGTGCACACCAGTGTCCACTGTCCAGCACACCCTCATCCAGTGCACCAACTCTGTCCAGTGCACCAATCTAGCAATGCCCCGTGCACACCAGTGTCCACTGTCCAGCGCACCCTCATCCAGTGCACTAACTCTGCCCAGTGCACCAATCTAGCAATGCCCAGTGCACACCAGTGTCCAATGTCCAGCGCACCCTCATCCAGTGCAACAACTCTGCAATGTCCCGTGCAACCGGTGAACTCAATGAAACCCAAAAACTTACGGAGCTCATCCGTCCCCAGCACACTCAAACCAACCCCTAAGGTGAAACTGAGCTGCATGGTGCACATCCCAGTGTCTACCTGCAGACCTGCCCCAATCATCAGTGATGACTCGTCACACAAATGAAGAGGCATGGGGCCATAAGTTGCATACTTGGGTCACAGACCGAAGCTTCCCAACATCTTACATACGCCATTCTCCCACTCTGCTCTGTGTTTGGGTCAGGGAGTCCCATGCAGCCTTGGCACTCATGTCAAAAGAGATCAAAATGAGTGTCCCTACCAGACAATGTTCTGGACCTAGACGGCAGCCAAGGGAAGGGCAGGGATATCACAGAACAGATTGCGGCCTAGGAGAAAACAGTCAAGGGACGCGCTCCCCATGCAATCACGAAAAAGGTACCCCATGAAAACAATGGACATGCAGCCAAGGGGCATTGATGGAGGACCGATGGCAGCCAAGAGACACGCAGCCGAGCGACATGCTCCCCCATGCAATCAAAAAAATGCACCCCATGCAATCAATGGACATGCAGCCAAAGTGCATCAACGGACAGATGGCATCCAGAAGACATATGCAGCCAAGCGCCGTGCTCCCCCATGCACAGCCAAGGTACCGCCCATGAGCTCATCGTAGCATGCTCTACTTGAATCAGGCTCCCCTCATTTTTGAGCCACTCCTAGAATTGACCAGTGATCATGCAACCAAGGGGAATGCAGCCAAGGGGTATCCAGATAGCAGCAAAAAGACCCCGAAATGGGTCCCAAGATGTAGCAGGGAAAACATGTTATCAATCGTCTACAATGCCTGGCTTTTTGTTAAAAATGACCAAAAGCACCGAGCCTCTCACCTGTAGCAGAGGAGGCACATGCGGCTTGATGCCCTCCCCCATTCGTTCCACCACCAGGTTCATGAGGTGGAACATATGCGTGTGGGAGTCCATCTCGTGCAGTTCCGGCAGAGCGGAGGTGACGAGATGCAGCAGGGGTCCAACGAATTCACTGAACTGCGCCTCCGAAAAGTTCCAGTCACCTATGAGGGCGGTGAGGCTGGTAGCGGCTGTGAGCTGCGCACAGGTGGGCACAAAGAAGAAGAAAAGGTCTATGCCAGCCCAAAGGCCGCATGACTTAAGGAAAGGACCCTTACTTTCCTTAAGACTAGCAAGCTTGCAGGAATCTCACCAGAACCATACCAGGGCGTGAGGGTGGTAGCGGCTGTGAGCTGCACACAGGCAAGCGCAAGAAGGAATCTGGTAGAGATTGTAAGCTGCGCACAGGCACACACACACACACACACACACGCACACGCACACGCACACACACACACACACACACACAAAGTTGCTGCTCTATTAGACCACTGCCCTCCCAAACAGATTGTCAATCTCTCAGCTTTCATGATGTCAGAATTGAAATATCAGCTTGGGTGATTTAACCATGATTAAACAGAACCCAGAGCATCTGCACACCACTTTTTCATGTGTGTACGCGTGGGCATGCGTGTATCTGTGTGTGTATGTATGTGTATGTGTGCACGTGTGTGTGTATGTGTGTGCGCATGCGTGTGTGCGTGTATGAGTGTGTGTGTACTTGTGTGTGCTGCCCATTGACATATTCACGTGTGTGTGCGGGTGCGTGAACACCCACCCACCCTCAACTCACCTTCATGCATGCATCCGGTTCTGCCATGATCTGCATGAGGGCACTGTACACTGCTGGTCGGTCCGGGGTCTCGAGGTTTTCTGCCCATTGTGCTACCACGCGTGCAGCACAGCGCCGCAGCGGGAGTGCAGCTGCCCCACCTTGCAGTATCTCCTGCAAGAGCAAAGAGGGAATGTTGTTTCCATCATGTAGCATGCCAAGTGATTGGTAGTATGAGTCAAAATGAAAATGCCACCTTGTGTGCAGCACAGAGCTGCAACGGACGAGCAGCTGATTCACCTGGCACATTCTCCTGCGTTTACAACAAACAGCGGCAAAGCAGGCATGGTACCTACCCTTGCCTGTTAATCTTCTTGCTGTGTGCAAGTTTGTGTGTGTGTGTGTGTGTGTGTGTGTGTGTGTGTGTGTGTGTGTGTGTGCGCGCGCGTGCGCGCGCACGTTTGCATGCCCGTTTATCAAGGCTTAATGATGGGTGAGCATAATTGCATTACAGCACAACAATCGCTGCAACACTTAGCGACATCTCACTCACGCCTTGAGGGTATATCATACCCTTAAAAAAACGTGTATACATAAATACATTATTATATATCATTGCAGAACTTTGCAACATCTCATTCATGCCTTGAGAGTATAATCTATAATTTGCTACCAACCAGTGAAAATATACGGCGTATATATACGGCGGTGGCCAACCCTGCACACGTGACCACCAAGGTACCCACAGCCAATAAGCAGGTAGACACAATGATGCAGTCACAGAAAAGAAAAGACAAGACTCCGCTCGTCTGATCTGGCTGGGTGCATCAAGGAAAGGTGCCTTCAGCTTTCTGGCAAGCCAGCTAGGGCCTCACCAGAAGGATGGAGTCATGCGACAAAAGAGCTAGGGCCTCTCAGCCAGGGTCTTAGATAATAGGGCCATAAAAAGGGCTAGGGCCTTGCAGCCAGGGCCTCACATAATAGGGCCGATATAAGAGCTTGGACCTTGCAGCTAGGCCTCACCATGAGGGTGAAGTCATGCAACAAAAGAGCACGCATTGCTTTTTTTCCTGAACTCCCTCTCGCACACTCTCTTGCATAAGCTCACTGGCAGCAGGCTCGTGCACACCTAGGTTGGGAAAGGGACGTCATCATGCAGCACAATAGCAGCATGATTTTTTTCTCACATCCTCTCTCATATACACCCTATTTTATAAAGTCAATGGCAGCAGGCACGTACGCAGCCAGGTCGGAAAAGGGATAGCGTCTTACAGCACGATAGCAGCATAATTTTCCTCTCACATCCCCTCTCACACACTCCATTCCATGAACTCACTGGCAGTAGGCTCGTGCGCAGCCAGGTTGGAAAAGGGATGGCGTCATGCAGCTCATAAGCGCCCACAGCCACCGCATTCATCACCGCCTCTTTTGCAGCCATGGCTGGCGAGAAAGCTGCAGCAGCACTGGCATCAGAGGAGGCAGAGGGGGGGTGCTGCTGCTGGGCGGAGGGATGGAGCGGGCAGGCCGCACAAGCTTGCTGCAGCAGATGCACAACAAGGGGTGCTAGAATTCCTTGGTGCTCCTGCGCACACCCAAGCAGAAGTGTGTATGCGTGTGTGTGTAAGCATGTATTTTTATACATTGAAAGTGCTTGATTGCAACACTGGTTTTGCATGAAACCCGGAGACATTTATGCTGTAATGCACCAGATGGGCAAAAGGCCTTGGAGGCACAAGTAGACGAAGGTGTGTTAGGTTTTCCATGCCGGTACTGCACAAGTTGCGTGGAGTTTCACTTACAATGGTCACACACACATTCACACACGTATGCACACATTCACACGAACACAGACATTCACACAAACACACAAGACCATGCTGCCTTACAACAAAAACAAAAAAAAATTGTAGGACAAGAAACCCCTTTGGCACATCACATGAAATCAGCCTTCCAGCAGTACAAATCAGCAAAGCGGCAAAATCGCAACCATCATTCCCCATTCACAAAGCGGGAAGAGGTGGAGCTATGCAGAACTTAACAATGCAGCTACCTCTTTACGCATGCATCACCACAAAAAGTGTCACCTTGAGCTTAGGTTAGAGAATTCTGAACACAGTTTTTCATGCACACACACATTACACACACAGTACCTTGAGGATTGTCACAGTACCTAAGGAACGTCACAGCACTAAAGAACGTCACAGTACCTAAGGAGCATCAGACATTTCCTGCAACACACAATTTTTTGTCACACACATTACCTTGAGAAGCGTCAAGTAGAGGTTTTCTGCGCACAGCTTTGGATGATCCTGCCAGCCGCTGGTGTCATGCGCATGATAGAACTCTTCACTATCGGTCTCCCAATCCTGTGCACAGCCAAAGGTGCTTGTGCTTGTGTGTGCTAGTGTGTGTGTGTGTGTGTGTGTGTGTGTGTGTGTGTGTGTGTGTGTGTGTGTGTGTGTGTGTGTGTGTGTGCGTGTGTGTGTGTGTGTGTGTGACTGAGCGCGCGCGCGTGTGCTAGGTTTTGATTTTGCTCCCCATCCAAAAAGTGCCACCTGTAGACATGTCACACCTGTGGACATGTCACACTTGTGGACATATCATACACGGAAGCGAGTTGGACACAACTTGCGTCCTGAGAATGTGAGGGTCATAGTCCCATGAGGGATCTGCATTGCGAAAACTCCATGTGCGTGGTTCAGGCAAAGCATGCGCCATACTGTGCTGGCCTCAAACTGCGGATGGCGTGCAATTGATGTAAAACACATCAGCATTCAAGTTAGATACGTGGGAGGAAACTTGGCTAATGGTTCTGCCTCCAATCTGGGGCAACCATACATTGCAATGTCATGCTTGCTAGGAAGCCTTCAGTTCACATGCATGCTCCACTTTTTATGTTCCCTCATGACCCTTTACTTCATGTGCATGCTTCACTTTTGCTGAACACTTCAATTCATGTGCATGCTTCACTTTTGATGTTCCCTCATGACCCGATGATTCCTTCCTGCTTGCGTAATAGTGCGAGCACGTACTCTGCTCTGGCGAGTCTGTTTGCTTGTCGTTTCCCTACATTTACAAAATATTCTGAAAGCTCACTGAAGAGGGATGAGGAAGTACTTGCTTCTTGAAAGATTCACATCTCCTTTTTTTTGGGAAGAGTCTGGTACTGGCAAGCAAGGATTGCACATGTGTCAGGATGGGTAAGGAGGGTCGACATTTCAACAAAGAGGCTCAATAGAGGTTCAAATAGGCTCAAGATGGCTTCTTTGGCCCTCTTCACCAATTTGCAAGACCCTCTTCACCCAAATCCCCCAACGTGCCACTTGGCTTTATCTGGACTTGCCTGCAGATCCCATGCAGTCACCTAATTTTCCTCCCTATGCAATAACATACAAGGCATGCCGTCCTAGGACCACCACCATCATCATCATCATCATCATGTGTCTGCTTCAATCTGGCTTGCCTTCTGTCTTCCTGACCTGATGATTGCGTGTTGCCCTAAGCAAGGATCAATTATTTGCCACAAGAATCGTCTATGTCCTGCATGATTGTACGTCAACCCACCTGTAGGTCCCGCCGCGTCAACTTCATGTACCCTCCCACCAAAGCCATGCACAGGCCCTGCAATAGTGGTCAAAAAACTGCACCAGTTGTATTTTGGCAACTTAAACGTTTGAACAGAGCCATGCACAGACCCTGTAAAATGTGTTGATTTTGCTGTGCTTGGCTTGCTTGGTGTGCTTGGCTTGCGTGTTTGGCTTACCTGCTTGGCTTGCTTGCAGTGCTTGGCTTCTCATGCAGGTGTGTTTGGTACTGTAAAAAAGTACGTGCTGTGCACTTTTGTTACGCGTGTACCGCAGAAACCACATGTGCAGAGTGGCGGTGCATGCAAAGCGAGGCAGTCTTTGGGAAAAAGGTCAGACTTGCTTTGCAGGTACCCCTCCATGCAAGAAATTCCAAACAAATGCATGAAGGTACAGAAACGTTGTCTGTTTTAGTCTAAATGTTGTCGCCATGCATCCTCATTTTTGTTCCATGCACTGCTCTCTCTGAAACACAAATGAGGTGACCTTTCCGGAGCATCCAAAGCGCTTGAATCTGCACCTGCTCCCCTTGCCACCATCTGTAATCAAATAAATGCACATGCACATGCAACCCCCTGTAATTGAAGGTGCACATACGCCCCCTTGTAACAACAAAAATGCACAGGCAACCCCCTATAATCATTTTTTAAACAGTGCGCATGCATCTCCTTACTGCAGCTGCTCAGGTAATCCCCTGCAATTAAAAAAAGTGCACACGCATCCCAATTAAATTTGAAAAAGCATGCGTGTCCCCTTACTGCAGCTGCTCAGGGGATCATGTTGCCTTTAACCCATGCTGCACATCTGCAACCATGTTGCCTCTACACGCCTTCCTGAACCGCCTTCAGCAACCACACTACTTGTCGTCTTGTATGGCAAGTAGTGTGTCCTGTAGCCTTGAGCGCCTACCTGCAGCCGCTCAGGCGACCATGTCGCCTGTAAGCCATGCTGCACATCTGCAATCATGGCAGCATGAGCTTGTGCCGCCATGTAAGCCTCACCACCCCCTGGCTGATCGGGATTAGGGTCGGGCAAGGGAGGGGACGGCCTCTGGTATGGTTGGCAGGTGAGCACGTTGTGTATGTAGGTCATGGCCTGGAGGGGGGGGGGCACAGCAGCAGTAGCATGTGCACAGAAGCTAAGTTGAATGGCCTCTGATACGGTTGGCAGGTGAGCACGTTGTGTATGTAGGTCAAGGCCTGAAGAGAGGGGGGGGCACAGCAGCAGTAGCATGTGCACAGAAGCTAAGTTGATTGCTCAGGGATTGCACCAGGAGGTGCTCAATGCTGCTGTTTAACAAGAGGCGTTGCAGCAGTCATCAGCAAAGTTGAAGTTTGGCCTTATGATGGGCATGAAACACTGCAGCGAGGTGGACATGGCCCATCAAGCAAGCCCTTTGGTGCAGGCCTTCAACCCTAAAGCATTGCAGCTGGGAGCTCAAAGCAGCTGTGCTGAAGAGTTTTTGAATTTTTCAGCATCTTGATTGCTCAGCATCGAGTCAACATCAACAGCGCAAGGGCATTTTGCGGCAGGGAGCGCATTACAGCTGTGCTGAAGAGGCGGTGCACCGTTCAGCAGCTGGTCTGCAAAGGCTCCTCCAGGCTGAACTTGATCAACAGCAAGGCTGGCAATGGAGCATTCTTGTACATGCAGGCTGCAGATCCGTAGCATCCACAGCAGATCTATTGGTAGTGGTCAAATCCAGGCTGCTACTAATGCAGCGGACAATGCAGCGGAGAACGCAGCACAACCACTCAGCTGGACTCCAATCAAGTCAAATCGATAGACAAGGTGGGATGGTGGACTGCTTGCGTACCAGAGCAAGCGGCTGTGCACTTGGGTAGCCTCTTAGCCTATGGGACACAGCCATAAGGATAGCTTCATACCTGGGAGGTAACTGCACACCTGTATGAGTAAGCGGTCTCTCGAGTTGGCAGCCACCCCCGTCCCCACTCCATGCTCTCCGTGGCTAATGACTAGTTGACAAAAGAAGTGCAGCAGCGGCAGCAGCGCGCCTGAGGCGTGTGTGGCCCATGGGTGTGCCTGCAATGGAGACGTGTGAAGACTGCTGAAGGCTGGACCAGTTGACAAAAGAAGTGCAGCAGCGGCAGCAGCGCGCCTGAGGTGTGTGTGGCCCATGGGTGTGCCTGCAATGGAGACGTGTGAAGACTGCTGAAGGCTGGACCAGTTGACAAAAGAAGTGCAGCAGCGGCAGCAGCGCGCCTGAGGCGTGTGTGGCCCATGGGTGTGCCTGGGAAAGATGCTTGTGAAGGATGCTGTAAGTATGGCTAGTTGGTACAGGAAATGCAGCAGCAGTAACAGCAGCATGCCAGCAGCAGCGTGCCTGCAGCAGCGTGCGTGGCCCATGGCAAGCCTGCAATTGACGGGAGATGTGAAAGACACTGACGACAAAAAAAAGCTGCTTAACAAGAGCTGCATGAGTTCCTAACATGCACTGCCTGTTGTGTTGCTGCAGCAGTGGGGGTGCAACAGCAGCGCCAGCCAGCCATATGCAAGTCAAAGCCACAGGGCTGTGGGGCGGCACCATTTCAACTGCCTAGTGCGTTGCAACAGCAGTAGGGGCGCAACACCAGCGCCAGCCAGCCATGTGCAAGCCAAAACCACAGGGCTGTAGCCTGGGTTAGAGGAACCAGACCAAGAGGGTGAAAAAGTCAATGCATGCCTTCGGCATCACGCCTCACTGAAATCAACCTGGAGGAGGAATGCGTCGAGTTTTGCTGGCTTGCAGGAGACAGGCAAGTGTACAGCTGAGCTCTGCCTGGGAAGGCAATCACAGGCCCACAAAGACCCACGTGCCCAGGCAAAATGCTGACCATCAGCACAGTTTGATCCAACAAGCGGGGATGTCACTTGCTCTTGATGAGAAAAGAAGATAGTTGCAACTATAAACAGTAAGATAAACGCCACATTTGTCTGCAAGTAAGGGAAGCTCTGCGGCTTCATAGCAACTAGCTAGCAAAGGCCTCACCAAAGGCAACTGCATGCGCGCTCTGGCAAGGGTTTAGGGTCTGGGGTTCAGGGTTTAAGGAAAGGAATTAGCTAGTTGCGTTGAAGCTGGGTGCATGCTTCAGCTAGCTTCAGGGTGCCCCCGTCCAACATTGCAACATGCATGAATGGTGAAAAGGAGCAACATTTATGGAAAACAGTGTTGTTATTAGGCGCGACGCGTCGCTTTGGGTCGCTTTTTTCATACACTGAGGAGCGACCCAGCTGGGGCACCCTGTGTCGCTGCCAAGCGACACAGGATTTCGGTTTAGAGCACCCTGTGTCGCTTGAAAATTAAAGTGGTAATTTTGAAATGAACTCTGGCCGTGGCACACTGCACGCTTTATGCGGACGTGGACGAGGGCGCCCTCAGCCTGTTCCGGGACAGCCCCCCTCGGGACAACCTGCCCCGGAGCAGCCTGGCCCCCCCCCCAGCCACTGTCCAGCCAGTGGCATCAGCAGGTGTTTCCAGTGCAACCGTGGCACAGCATGCAAGTGAGGGGAATGACATGGGCAGTGAGGGCAGCAGCAGCAGCAGCAGTGAAGGGGAGCACCCAGCAAAGAAGCCCAAGAACCTTCCCATGTCCTTTGTTCCACTGTCAGAGCTAGGCAACTTTTGGGGGGCAGGCCCCAGCATGCCTCAATGGCTTGTGCGTGCCATGCACCTGGGCCACAGGCAAGGAGCAGCTCGTGAAAGTGCGCAGAGCAGATCCAATCAATTCTCACATAGGCACAAAGAGACGTGAAGGCAAGGCAGCAGCATCAGCAGCAGCAGGTCCCTCAGCCCCTAAGCTGCCCCAGCGGAAGCCAAAGCCAAGCAACCCGCATCAGCAGAATAAGGCACGATGGGAGCAGCACTTGCAGCAGCAGCAGGAGGCACCAGCAGAGCAAGGCAGCATTCGCATTCAGCTGCAAGCTGCTGGCATGGAGCAAATGTGCTTTGGCCACACCCTGTCCCCCCTCATGGCTGACAGGACCCTGGAGCCCCCTCTCAATGGCCCTTTGCTCATGGAGCAGGCAGATGCAGCTTACAAAATTTTGGGGGAAGCACAGCTTGCAGGCAGGCAGACAGCCGGGTTTTGGGCCAGCTTGACATGCAATGTGGACCTGAGGGAGCAGTTGAGTGTATGGCTGGCCCTGGCTTCCATTGCCAGTGTGCAAGTGTCTGGTTCAGTTGAGGAAGAGCGGCTGTTTAGCAAGTTGGCTTCAAGGCTTCATCAAGGACGAGCAGCGCAACCGCCTAGAAGCAGAGCATTTGAATGTGTGCTTAGTCCTGGCAACCCAGCACATCTTCACCTTCGCTCAGTGTCCCTTCATCTCAGCCATGCGGAAATGGTTTGCAGCCAGAGCGCGCCGCCTTGCAGCAGTGCCTAGGCAGCCTCACCATCCAAGGCAGCCAGTTGTGATTGAAATTGACTCAGACGGCTAGTTAAGTTCTTTTTGTGTCTGCGCAAGCAGACGTGGGATTGGGCACGCAATGCCCCAGCTTAATACGTTTGTTGGAAACTTTGCCGTTGCTATGTTTGGCCATTAAAAAGGGGTTTAAGGGCATTGGGGCTCTAAATAACGCTTTCGGTGAGCATGCCACAATTTTGGCGCAGCCAAAATTGTGGCAAAAAAAATTGTGGGGTGTGCGACACCCAAATCCTGCTCAGACCCCCCTGGGTCTCACTTGGGGGCCTAAGTGCGACACCCCAAAAATCACTAATAACAACACTGATGGAAAAGCCTCACCTGCTGTAGCTGGGTGTGCGCTTTTGCTAGCTTCAGCGTGCCACGGTCCAACATGGCCAGTAACTGCCCTCGGCGAGCAGCCGCCAACGGGTTTGTGCTCATGCCGGTGCTGCTGTGTGATGCTGCACTCTGCATAAGGGATCAAACCATTTGTGATGTGAAGGTTGAGTCTATAGAGTCTGCAGACACAGTTGGCAGCCAGATTGGTGGTGCTTGCACCGGTGCTGATGGGTGACGCTGCGCCCTGCAAAAGGGATCAAACTATTTGTGATGTGAAGATTGAGTTTGCAGACAGAACTGGCAGCCAGATTGGTGGTGCTTGTGCCGGTGCTGACAGGTGGCGCTGCGCCCTGCAAAAGGCATCAAGCCTGTAATAATGCAAAGGTTGGTTTTGCAGACAGAATTGGCAGACAGCATGTTGGTTAGTGTGCCAGTGCTGATGGGTGGCGCTGCACCCTGCAAACCATTTTTGATGAAAGGATGTCCAGAGTTTTGGCAGGCAGACTAGGCAACTGATACACCGTGCCCCACAGTGCCACAATCCAAAAACTGACACTGTAAAGAAATGAAGTCGGTCAAGCTGTGAGTTGGCATGCAAGGCCCAAAGCTGCATGATGAGCTGTGTTGCGAAAGTACGCGTGCAGCACTGTGGGCACACATCATCTAGGGTGGCCTAATTTTGTGTACATTCAACCATTTTGCAAGAGGCAAAGCGTAAACATAAGTACACATATAGGCATAAATATTTCCTGATGTCAGCAACGAGCCTCCCCTCCTATGCAGCCAGCAGCTGTTGCAGTGAATGTATCAAGGTGGGCAGGCATGCACAACTAGATGTAAAGCTGCAACAGGCAGGCATGCACAACTAGATGGGTAGCTGCATCAGCAGCGTGCAAGCACACATCAGCACCAGCCCTCCCATCACGCGCAGCCAGCAGCTGTTGCTGTGCCTGTGACATGGAGGGCAGGTATGCACAACTAGAAAGAAAGCTGCATCAACAGCTGCAGTGTGCGAGCACACATCAGCACCGACCCTCACCTCACGCGCAGCCAGCAGCTGTTGCAGTGCCTCTACCATAGTGGGCAAGCATGCAGCTACTTGCTGGGTGGGCTTCCCCGTGAGCTTGGCATCCGAGCCGAACCCCAGGAGCAGCACGCGCCTCAGGCACTTCAGCAGCAGGATCCTGCAGCATACCACAGCAACAAGCAGCTGAGGGGTTTGGCATCCGAGCCGAGCCTTTGTGGAGCACAGCACGCGCCTGGGGCACTTTTTAGCAGCAGGATCCTGCAGCACACCACAGCAAAAAGCAGCAGAGGGGTTTGGCATCCGAGCTGAGCCTTTGTGGAGCACAGCACGCGCCTGGGGCACTTTTTAGCAGCAGGATCCTGCAGCACACCACAGCAAAAAGCAGCAGAGAGGTTTGGCACCTGAGCCGAGCCTTTGTCGAGAACAGCGCGCGCCTGAGGCACGTTAGCAGCAGGATCCTGCAGCACACCACATTTGTAATACTTATGAGAAGGCATTGCCCGGGATGCAAGGCCATTGTAATCCTTATATGGTCGTTACACCATAGCAGCAGCAGCAGCAGCAGCAGCAGCAGCAGGGAGGTTTGGCATCTGAGCCGAGCCCTGGTAGCAGTACATGCCCCAGGCACTCCAGCAGCACTGCAGCAGAGAATGGCAAACTCAAAATGCCAATTTGGTGTCTGAGCAGAGCCTTTGTGGAGCAGCACCAGCTTCAGGCACTTCAGCAGCACTGCAGCAGAGGAGTGCAGCCAGCAGATAATAATAAAACTCCCAAAGACAATCCATCCCCATGCTCTTACATAACAAGCATTAGGAAAATGTGTGTGTGTGTGTGTGTGTGTGTGTGTGTGTGTGTGTGTGTGTGTGTGTGTGTGTGTGTGTGTGCTGTCTCACAGCAGCAGCCTTACAGGCCATTTGGATGGGCACCCAAGACTCTATTGCCCAAGTCTGGACACCATGGTACAAAGATAAATTTTATGGCATGCATGCTTCATTTAGACACACTTTCATGGCACACAGAGATGACACCGTGGCACAAAAGCTTCACTTCAGACACACTTTCATGGCGCAGAGATGATACCACGGCCCAAAAGCTTAACTTAGCTTTCAAGTGCAACCACCTGATCATATCATCATCAAGACTACACAAATGCTTTGTGCGTTGTTAGCACAGCTCAATGCTGGGAAGCGGGCTAGCTGGGGGGGCAGGTACCAAGAAAAGCCATTTGTCTGTGTCTCTCTCTTTCTCTCTCTTTCTCTCTCTTTTTCTTTCTCCCTCTCTCCATCCACCCCCCCCCCCCCCCCCCCCCCACACACACACAGGGATTGGCGCACAGCGCTATACGTCACACTTTCCAACACTATATAGCGTTGTTTAGCGCTATATACAATGACCATTGCTGATTCATAGAGGTCGGCATACATTGCGCCATTTGCTTTATAGCGGTTTAGGCAATCGCCGATCGTATATGTATTTGCAATTGTGGCAATAAACTTTAAGATGGGTGCAAAAAATCCTACCCTCGACCAGATTACTGAGCATCCAATAGCACTCCATCCTGGACAGCAGGCCAGCTGCAGAGGCAGCCACCTAGCAAGAAGCACTCCCTATGAGCAGCAACAATAATAAAAACAGCAGCAGAAGCAGCAAAAAAAAAAGGATATTCCTCTTCATGGCAACAACCTCAGCGCTAAGGAAACCTGCCAACAATGGGCAGCGGGTAACACCTTTTTAAGGGGTACGTGATTTGAGTTCATTTTAGAAAATATATTCATGGGCAGCGGACGACAACAACCAAGACAACATCATGTCCCTGCATTGCAACAGCTCTGCAAAAGGGGCATCTTTTGCAGAGTCCATGCTGAGTAGTATGCCAGCTGCGAGGGCATCACCAGGGCATCACCAGGCATCATCACCAGGCATCATCACCAGGCCAGGGCATCACCAGGCCAACTGCTGTTCCCTCATGCAACAACATCGACCACCACCACCACCACCACAACAACATCATAACAGCGGCAGCATCAGCATCAGCAGCAGAAGTGGATTTCCCTGTCGCAGCACAATGTCTGCTCACAGGACACCTACTAGCATCTCCCGCTGGGCAGCATGCCAGCTGCAAGGGCATCACCAGGCCGACTGCTGTTCTCCCATGCAACAAAATCAACCACCACCACCACCACCACCACCACCACCACCACCACCACCACATCATAACAGCGGCATCAGCAGCAGCAGAAGCAGAAGTGAATTCCTCCGCCGCAGCACAATGTCTGCTCACAGGGCACCTACTGGCATTCCATGCTGGGCAGCAGGCCAGCTGTGAGGGTAGCACTAGGCCGACTGACCTCCTCTCATGCAACAACCATAACAGCACCAAACAGTATGACAGTGGCAGCAGCAGCAGCAGCAGCAGCAGCGCCACGTAATCTGCTTGAAAGGCACGTACCGGCTCTCCATGCTTTGCAGGAGGCTAATTGAAAGGGCAGCATCCAGGCCAACCGCCATCTCGTCATACAACAACAACGACAACAACAACAACAACAACAACAACAACAACATCAAAACCCTCTTGGGTTATCGGAGAGCCAAAATAACAACAGTTTGAAGACAGCAGCGGCAGCAGCAGCAGCAGCTGGGGCGACAGCAGCAACTCCCTCATGGCCATGCCACGACATCAGCTCAAAAGGCACTTACCAGCACTCCATGCTGGGTAGCAGGCCAGCTGCAGGAGCAGGCCTTGGAGGTGGTAGAGGAGAGTCATCGTGCCCACCCTGCTGCTGTTGCTGCTGTGCAGGGGATTGTGGGGAGGGAGGGGGGTGGGCAGGGCTCTCTGCTAGGGCCTCTGGCAGGCCAGCAAGGAGCACCTGCACGCATTCCACATTTTGGGCACATCTTCAGCATTCCATCTGATTGCACTCCATCAGACATGGGGTCTCTGCTAGGGCCTCTGGCAGGCCAGCAAGGAGCACCTGCACGCATTTCACATTTTGAGCACATGTTCAGCATTCCATCTGATTGCGCTCCATCAGACATGGGGTCTCTGCTAGGGCCTCTGGCAGGGATGCAAAGAGCATATGCAAATGGCTGAAGGCGTTGCAGGGTTACATAAGATTGACTGATCACCGCTGATCTCAAAGTGATCCTGGCTATAATGACAGAGCCATCACAGGTCACATGGCTGAAGGCGTTGCAGGGTTACGTAAGATAGGCTGGCCACTGATCACCGCTGATCACAAAGTGATCCTGACTATAATGACAGAGCCATCACAGAGCACATGGCTGAAGGCGTTGCAGGGTTACGTAAGATAGGCTGACCGCTGATCACCGCTGGTCACCGCTGATCACAAAGTGATCCTGACTATAATGACAGAGCCATCACAGAGCGGTCCTGAAAGAGCGATCATAGAGTGATCCTGACAGAGTAACCACAGAGAGGTTCCAAAGGCCTGCCACAGGAGCACTTGCACACGTGTGACATTATTTGTTTTTGGTTGGCACAATCATCCAAGTCATAGAATGCGACAGTGAGATCCTGCAAGGCCTGCATCATAGAATGCAACAGTGACATCCTGCAAGGCCTGCATCATAGAATGCAACAGTGACATCCTGCAAGGCCTGCATCATAGAATGCGACAGTGAGATCCTGCAAGGCCTGCATCATAGAATGCAACAGTGACATCCTGCAAGGCCTGCATCATAGAATGCGACAGTGAGATCCTGCAAGGCCTGCATCATAGAATGCAACAGTGACATCCTGCAAGGCCTGCATCATAGAATGCGACAGTGAGATCCTGCAAGGCCTGCATCATAGAATGCAACAGTGAGATCCCAGAGGGTCCCAACTCCATGTGTTAGTGCGAGGAAACTTTTTTTGAACCCTCTCCCCCCTTCCCCCTTTCCCCCAGGTGTATAGTAGTG
The DNA here is from genome assembly GCA_914767535.2 of Dunaliella primolecta. NCBI lineage: Eukaryota > Viridiplantae > Chlorophyta > Chlorophyceae > Chlamydomonadales > Dunaliellaceae > Dunaliella > Dunaliella primolecta. The sequence continues at coordinate 1,336,732 of OU611756.1, forward strand.
ATAGAGCAGACATCATTGCAAGAAAAATGGGGTCAATTGGTGGTCTGGCTGGACCTGGGTGGGATTCCAAAGCTTCCTGATTTGCCTTGAAAATAGGTGCTGAATCTGTGATCTGGCATAGATCGCCACCGGACTCTTGATACAAGATGAAAAGTTTCGCTAAATGCTCCACTCACCACAGGCTTTCCAACGCACTGCTTGTCATCCTGTAACAAGAGTCCGGCGCAAAGTTACAAGCGTGCAAAGTTTCACACATGAGTTGGGACCCTCTGGTGAGATCCTGCAAAGCCTGAATCACGGAAGATTGGGATTTGGCTGTGTGGCTGGGGGTGCAGTGATCTTCACTCCAGGCTGCAGAAGCACAGAACCTTTTGGGATGTCTGTACAAACAGAAACACTGGTCTTCGGAACAGAGTGCAGTTCACACTAAGGGATGCACCCGATGCCTACAAATGTGTAAGTCTTTGTTGTTGGATAGGCGGCAGTCCATTGGTATTCAGAACTACAGAGTACACGCTCGGTCGAGTCAAGCCTTCCCGCGGGTGCCTGCTACTCGGTGCTCATGCAGGCTATTGGTGCTGCATGTCTTGCAGGCTACACGGCTTCACTAGTGTAGCAGCCATGGTAGTGTCATGTAGGTCACATGGCCTTACTGTCGCCATGTAGCCATGCTAGTGTTACGTAGGCTACATGGGTATACTAGTGCCATGTAGCCATGCTAGCGTCATGCAAGCTACATAGCTCTACTAGTGTAGCCATAGTAGTGTCATGTAGGCTACATGGTTCAACTGATGCCATGTAGCCTGCATGACGCTAGCATGGCTACATGGCCTTACTGCTGCCATGCAGGCATACCAGCGTCATGCAGACTACATGGATACACTGTTGCCATGTAGCAATGCTAGCGTCATGTAGGCTACATGGGTATACTGTTGCAACGTAGCAGTGCTAGCGTCATGTAGGCTACATGGGTATACTGTTGCCATGTAGTAATGCTAGCGTCATGTAGGCTACATGGGTATACTGTTGCCACGTAGCAATGCCAGCGTCATGCAGACTGCATGGATACACTGTTGCCATGTAGCAATGCTAGCGTCATGTAGGCTACATGGATATACTGTTGCCATGTAGCCATGCCAGCGTCATGCAGACTGCATGGCCTTACTCTTGCCACGTAGCCATGCTAGCATCATGTAGTTTATATGATTCTACTGGTGCCACATAGCCATGCCAGCTTAAGGTAGGCTTCATGGCCTTACTATCTCCATGTAGACATACCAGCGTCATGCGGATGATATAGACACACTAGTGCCACATAGCCATGCCAGCGTAAGGTAGGTTACACGGCTCTGCTAGTGCCATTTGGGCTACACGGGTACTAGTGTTGCATATGCCTGTTGACAAGCACTGTACTGCTCAAAATAAGCTGATGCAACCTGTGGCCAGGTGCTGCTGCCAGCAGAGCCATACACTAGACTGACTGTGCCTGCCTGCAATCATGTGCAGCCACAAGCTGGATTTTCAGTGTCTACAACAACAAAAAAACAGGTGACAAATCAGGCCGGTTGTACCTTGCTGAATGCACACAGAAGCTGATTTCAAGCTTAGGAAGCCTGAATGCACACTGAAGCTGATTTCAAGCGTAGGAAGCATGTCCATTCATGAGTGTTGGGTCCTTTTAGGTGAAGTTGCCCTGGTGTGGTACCGTGCTGCAGACTCTGATGGAGCGCAGCAAACTGACCATAGATACGCAAGGTTTGTGTGAAGCAAGCACATCTCGGCGGTGGCAACCGGCTGCACCCTCATTGCCACGGTGAAACCGAGCAGAGCAAACATGCAAGCAAACAACACACACAGGATTGAGGGGATGATGTCACACATACCTGGGTGGTGGTGCCCCATTGCGTCCACAAGAAAGGGAGCAGGAGCACGGACACCTCATGGAAGCTGCGCTGGTCTGATGGAAGCCGCTTGGAGGACAGCTCCTGAGCAATGAATCAGGCATTTGAATTTGCATGGCATGGATAGTGCAGCATATCGTGATGTCAGTGAACGGCTGCGTGGATGTCTCACACACAGCGCAGGTGCGGTTATTGGCACCTTGGATTTAATCTTCAAAGCGCATGAATGCCAGAGCGGTGATGCTGTGCAAGGGTTATGACGTCAGTGCATAGCTGCATGGATGTCTCCCACAATGCACTGAAGAAGAACTGTGGTTTTTATTTCCTTGAATTTAACCTTCTGAGAGCAGGGGTGTCCCGGGATCAAGCGCTCTTGGCAGTGGGGGGTCTCGGGATCAAGCACTCTTGGCAGTGGGGGGTCTCGGGATCAAGCACTCTTGGCAGTGGGGGATCCCGGGATCAAGCAGTCTTGGCAGTTGGGTGTCCCGGGATCAAGCAGTCTTGGCAGTGGGGTGTCCCGGGATCAAGCACTCTTGGCAGTGGGGTGTCCCGGGATCAAGCACTCTTGGCAGTGGGGGGTCCCGGGATTAAGCACTCTTGGCAGTGGGGGGTCCCGGGATCAAGCACTCATGGCAGTGGGGGGTCCAAATGCTGAACCCAGGATATGCTTCATCCTCCTCAAGCCACGTAGTGTTGGGGTATGCATGGGGTTGGCCAGTCCCGTGCGTTTGCATTTATCGTGGCATGTCCTATAGTGATTAGAATCCCAGTGTTAAAATCCTGTACTTGTGCTGTTCATTACATACAACATACAACATTGGCCATTTTGAGCGATGTACATTTGCAAGACCTTGTTATGAATCTTGAAATTCCCGTCTCAGAAGTGATTAGTGTGTATTTGGGTGCATGATCTTACGCACTTCTGCAAGATGTGGATGCAACTCTGAGGCTGTATGGCAGTTTTATGTCCCTCTGGAACCAGATGCTCCAACACTACCTTTAACCTATGTGTACGAGATGATCCGACACTGTCTGTAACTTATATGTAACAGATGCTCCAAGACTGTGCAAACTGGGTCCAATTTCATCGCATCAAGCATGGGCATGCATTTGCCTTATATCTATGAATGTTTTTGCACTCCACTTGCACCAAAAAAAACCAATGTTTCAATTGCCTAGCTAGGTACACTTCAATGCGGAGGAAGGGGAGTGCACACAAGTGGGCCGCTTATGTTGTCCCTCCCATAGTCAGAGGAGCACAGAAAGCAATACAAACCCAGTCCACCTTTTGAAGCACATTTTCCAGCCCCAGAATCTTGCCGCCAGCGCTGTCCACCAACTCACAGAGCCAATCCGGAGCCTGCAGGCTTCCTACCTTGAGCAAGTTGTGGAGCACCAGATACACACGTCTGGTCTTTGCCAGTGACTGGTGTTGCTGCTGCTGAGCCTCATGAGATAGTTGGGCCAGCAGGTCATGGAACAAATTTGGCCAGTCTTGGGGGAAGTCTGCTCGCGCCATCTTGGCCACTGTCAGGGCAACCTGAGCGCAAATTGCATCATCACAAGGGAGCAGTCTCTGGCAAAAAAAATGGGAAAGAAACCTATTGGTTGTATCATGAAATGAAGATGTTTGATGATCACCATCAATGAACTGTTGCTGGAAAAGGTCGATATAAACAACCATTTTTGGCCACAATTGAGGCAATGTGTAATCAAATTAACAAGTCTTTATCATGGAAGCATGCCACCCCTTGAGATCAAAAAGTAAAACAGCATGTGCTAATATGAGCCCATTTGCATGATTCAATCACGTAAGTGAATAATGGGCATCCAGGTAGTTGATCAATGAAACCGCCTTTGAGTTCAACCTGCTGAAAATAACCAAGCTCTACTTTCTTTATTTCAAGCATAGCAAAATAAAACATGAGATGGGAGGTACATGTCCCCGGCTAGGTTCTGTTTGCTATCCTTTGGCCTGCAGGTAACCCCCCTGCGGCCTTCTGTAGATTTCAGGCGGGATGTCACATGGGGGTAGAGTTGTAACAAGGGGCAGCAGCAGCAACTTGAACATATAGTAAGCAGGCATGGGGATGCAAGACAGAATTGCGTGGAAAGAAGATGCAAGACTGTCAGGATGTGCGTGCTGCGTTAAGCAAATGCTCCATACTTCCAAGGTCTTTCTAAACTTAAAATCATGAGTAGGGTACGACATGCCCACGTAATATTAGGTAATACGTAATATCACGTGACCCTCCACGTAATATTTCTTCATTTTCCACGTTATATTACTTCATTTTTGTAAAATTCACACTTGAAGCTCAGCTTCGACCTCTAAGTGTAAAATTTAGGGCAAAGTCGACAAGCTAGTGCAAATAAAGAAAAAGTATTTGTGCAGATGGGATGTGACAGGCTTGTTGGTGCAGGTGGGGAGGCCAACCGGAAGCAGGTGCACCCACCAGAAAGCCATGATTCACCTCACAAGGCAATCAAGCCTGGGGTTTACACTGTCGTTTCCTTTCTTCGAGCTGCTCCACGGCTCATGCATCCTCATTGCAAGCATAGCAAGCAATAAGGATTCCAGATATGACAGGCGTTCGTGTGTGTACACACATGCGTGTGTGTGTGTGTGTGTGTGTGTGTGTGTGTGTGTGCGCGCACGCGCATGCAGGGTGCATATGTGCGCACGTGGTGTGTGTGCAAGCGTGAGCTTGCATGTGCACGCAACTTTGCATTCATGTGTTGTGTGCATGTATGCATGAATGCAAGCGCACGTGTGTGCACGATTGTGTACGTGTGTGTGTGTGTGTGTGTGTGTGTGTGTGTGTGTGTGTGTGTGTGTGTGTGTGTGTGTGTGTGTGCGCTCACACATGCTTGTATGCTTCTGTCCGTGCTCGAATCCTAACCATTGAGAACATCCTAACAATGACATGACCAATCAATGCCTGGGATTCAAACCCCCCACCATACCCACCCTCACTGAGGGTCCCTCAGGTAAAATTCAAGCTGGAAAGTGTATTACATAATAAATATTCCTACTTAATTTATTACGTGACGTGTTTTTTTGCCAAGTAATATTACATGTCGTACCCTAATCATGAGCCTTCAAGCTGTTGCTCTCATTGTTTGGGGCAAACGACAAATAGGCTGGTAACTCACTCAAAACTTTACACACACACACACACACACACACAAGAGAGAGAGAATGTGCTTTAATTCCCTAACACACGTCTTTTTGCCGATCTTTGGGTTTAACCTAAACCCTAAACCCTAAACCCGACCTATGTCCTATTCCCATCTTAATAAGCCGGCCCGCTCACCAACACACTTATTCATGGGCTCATCGAACACTGCCCCTCCCCCCAGAACCAAATAATTTGGCACAACAACCCGATACTCATAAGCATCAAGCGCACCCTGATATGACAGCACCTAGCCAATCTCCTCAACTCAGCTGCATATCATAAGCAGGTACAGCTCAGAGGCAGATACAGCTCAGTTGCTCCCCAAGGCAGATACAGCCGATAGGCAGGTATAGCAATGTAATTTGGCAAATCTAGTGGGTGTGGAAAGGCATCAGTCAACTTTGCAGCAGCACTGGAGCCACAACAATTTCCGCCCCATTCCTGCACCCAGCCACCCACCTGGATTGCAACCTGGGCCACGTACAAAGATAAAAGCCTAACCCTGCCAATCATCAGGCATGCCTTGAAGGAGGGCCGACTACCAGCCACCTACCTGGATAGCAATCTGATTGTCCTCTTGGTCAATGAGGCCCAGCATCACAGCACGCAGGTGTGCACGCTCCTGCGGGCTCAGCCCGCTGCGCTCTGCTTTGCTGCGCCAGTGGCGCACAACGGTGTTCTTGAGGTGCACAGATGCCAGCCACCGCGCGCTGCATGTGCAAACGCATGGCACATCTTGTTTTTTTTTGGCGGGCAACGCCACGTGTGTTTTTGCAGCATACAGTCGCCAGCCACCATGCGCTATATTTTGCCTCGCAATTTGAACTGCATGGAATACCATGAGCTTACTTCCTCTGCTCAAGGTATGTCTGGCACGGCACAATACGTTTACAGTCAAGTACAACCATCTCTCAGAGGGGAAAATGTTTTGACGCACCTTCAAAGAGGTGAAGAAAAAAAAAGTCAAAATGATTGATCTCCTGGTACTGCACCATTAGTTAGCTTTGAATCTGTTTTATTTATGATGCAAATTCCACAAGGTAGGCTAGCCCCTCTGCATTCTTACACACTTGATGTTTCAGATGCTGCAGCAATGCAGGGGCCTTCAACTAGAAAACAAAGCTGTGTCTTAAATGCATCCAGCCTTGCAAGTGCTACATATTACAGAGCGCGTTTAAAAAAGCTTTTATTAAGGGGAGTGCATGAGTGCAACCATAGTTTGTGCGCGCAAGGCAAGAAATGCATGCTTTATGCAGATGAATTGTTGTAGCTTGTGTGCCATGAGGCAAGCGAATGCCTACCTGTATGCAGCAAGCAGAACAAAAGACACATTTTGGCCAAGCTTCAAAGTTCCAACAGAGCGCAGTGAAGAAGGAGAAATGATACAGACAAGTCAATGTTGCAAGCTACTATCCCAGGCAATAGCCTATCGCAGCAACTTCCAAGCTTGGAGGCTTTGCTGGGTAAACAGATGAGCAAGAAAATGAGACACATTCCATGCTGGATGCTGGTTGCTCTTCACGCGCAAATGGGATGTGAAGACCTTACAGCAGCACAGGAATCCTTGCAGCATGCATTTGCCGCGCCTTGAGCAGCATGTGAGGAAGTCACAAGTGGCAAGCCAGAAATCAAAATCATGTGATTCGCTGAGTCCAGCACAAGGTGATGGCGTACATAATTTGCTGCTCCAGTACTCATGGAGAATAAGAGAGGTATCATCACGGACACGCTGGGCAGAGATACACAATAATTTCTTTGTTTTCCGTGTGGGCCCAATGCAGAGGGTACTTTTGCTTCATTTCTGCAAGCAGGCCTCTTCACAAACACACAAATATACACGCGCACACTCACATACACGCGCACGCACACGTACACACACATATACACACATAAACACACAGTACCTGAGAGTGTTCTATTTCAAACACGCTCCACACAGCCATCCCTAACCTGTAATCATGTGCTGCCCGACCGCCAATGATCTCTGCAAGGCATGAACAGAAGCCAGGGCGCTGCTCCAGAGAAGCTAGCACAGCCTCCGCATGCTTGTTTGCTCCTTGAGCAGGGCTCAGGGCTGTGGTGAGGCACTGGAGGACAGCATTGATGTCTGCTGGAGTGAGTGCAGGCAGTGCAGACGCGTCCATGGGAGTCTACCGGCTGGCAACCCTCAGAGCTGGCTTGTCATTGGCAAACAACATTTTCTTATCCATACGCTATTCATCTGATGGAGGTAACTGATGAAGTACTCATAGCTCTCATGTTGATGGACATGATGTTGCAAGCCTCATCCTTCCCCTTTACAAAAGAGGATTGTCAAATAACGTAAATATCTGAAAGTAATTGTAACTGACGGATGACAAGAAGCAAATCTTCGAGTCGTTGATGATGATGAGATGGGCAGCCTAAGAGCCGTGGGATAGGGACAACGGTGATAATCAATTTGAGGTATTTCAGGATGTGAGAAAATTTTCAGACAACCCTTGGGAAAGGTTGGATAAATGTTGCATGGATCACTGTCCATTTGACTTGTCATTGCTGGGATATCCAGCCACAACGCTGGAAAATGGCTGGTGCTCAAGGATACTATGCCAACATAGGCTTATTGTGGGGACCTCTCATTTTAAAAGAGCATGCAGCTGGTACTAGGTCAGGCCTGGCGCGAGTGGTCTTCTCTTTTGTTTCCTGCTTGACCATGCCCCAGCAATTTGGACTGACAAAATACATATCGCAGCACTGCTAGCTCTCGATTTACCTTTTGCTCTGCTTGAGCCTTTATTCGTTCACTTAAGCTTGTCAGCTGCAAAGCCAGTTCCCCTCCCCAGAGGCTGTCCGTTAGGCCTGTTCTTAGGCACCGTTTAGGCACCAGCGTTTAGGCACTGGTACCGCACTTTAAGCACTTCACAATGAGGGATGAATGTAAACATTCCCATATCAGTAGCAGAAAAGAAAGGTTCTAACATGTAGGAATCATGTAGCCTTCAAACTTCAAGATCAGCAAAAATTCACTATAGAGACAGGAGGGAGGAAAACTTTCTTCTGGAAGACATTTGTAATTCTTGGGCTGGACCCCTTCGCGTCCCCTCCAACCCCCAAAACCTCTTCCAGGGCCCCTTCCTTAATTGATGTAGGGAGTGCTTCACTGTCTACGTAGTTTTTCTTTTCTTTTCTTTCCAGGGCCCCTCGCCGAACGACAAAAGTGCCAATCTGCTCCATTCACATTTCTCCATCCATCTGCATACTCAGCGCAATGTAAAGTTCACCAACTTGCTTGAAGCAAGAACATATTGTCACAAGAACAAACATGGAATGATTTGCTGCATGTTGGCCTCCATACCCCCCGCGGCCCACATCCATGCGCATGTGGCACTGACTCAAAGTCATGCACGTTGCCCCCCCCCTTTTGCTTCAAACTCTGAAAAGGTTGCCAATTGATAGCTCTGGCCTCAGGATTCCGAATATATTATTCTTATAAGGATTGACATGTGCCATCCAAAAGTAACAGGAACGACACCCACCAGATAGAGAGCTATAAAAATCAAACAAAACATCACAGAGCTTGTGCACAAAAAACTTTAGAGGCACACACAGCCACGTTGCACACTACCCTTGTGAAAGATGCTAGAAATCCTTAAGAAAGATTTCACAAACCCAGGGAGAAAAAAAAACTATGCATGGCAGGCAGTGAAAACGCTCCTCACATAAATGAAAGCAAAAGAGGAAATGATGGGCCGAAACACCATGTATCACCTTCAATGAGAAAAGAAAGGAAAAAAATTGGGGATCAGGAGGGATACCAGCAGTACCCCGCGCCTGATCTATATTTTGGGAGTTTATAGAAAGTCCTCTCAAGAGCGCGCCTGGTGATAGCAAGTTCTTATGTGTATTGGACGAAATGAGCATGAAGCTTCAAAGCAAGCTTGTTGCTTTGAGGTAAATAAGCTGCGCAGAAAATGCAAGGACCTTTTCATTGATCTTTTAAAGCCATTACATAATTTTGCCTAGCTTCCAGTCGCTGACTTTATTCCTTTCTTGACGAGCTTCCACATTTTGACTGATCTTGAGATCAATGCTTTTCTAAGTCAAAACTCACACAGATTGTCAGAATGGGTTTCAATTTTTGATGCTGGATAAGAATGTTTCACAAGCAGCCGATCAGCCAGAGTCTCGGGCTGTAACCCGATCCCCTTGTAACCATCGTAATCATTTTCCAGGTTGGTTTGGCTTGGCTACAGGCACTTTTTGCTTCATCTAAGCTGCCTTTGCAGGCAGGTGAAGCTATCTAACCCGTAACTTTTCTTATACAGTTTGCGATATACATTTTTTTATGTCCAGTAATGCTAGCACCCAAGTGAGAAGCAGCGCATTATTGCTCTTTCGTTCATTATTGCCCTCTCCCTGTAAGGGCACATCATGATGTCTGCATCTCTGCCTACAGCGTGCCTCAATGGCCTAAACAAACATGTGCCCGTACAAGGAGAGGGCGTAAGTGAACATGAGAGCAATAATGCACCAGGCCTTTTCCTGTGAGCCTGTGTGCTAAGAATCCCCCTGACCCTCCTTGGCATTTTCCTCCTCCGGTGACACCTCATGGCTCTTCAAGCCCATGGGTCCCCTTTGAAAGCTTCTGGTGGCTCCTTTGTTGGAGCCTGGACTGATAAATTTGAATGCCAGCTGTGGCGGCGACATACTTCCAAAGCATGTTTGCGGTGATCACCATCAAAGCATGCTTGGTCATTTTGGCGTCTTGATCATGTCGGTGATGATCACCACCAAACCATGCATTCATGATTACCCAGTCCAGGCTCTAGTAGGCCTGCAATAGTGGCGCAATGTCGTCCTTGCTCCTAAATTGGGCTGATTTGCTTGCAGGCACTTATTTTGCTTCAGCTTAACGAGACAACTGCCCTCAAAGGGCAGCACAGCTACCATCCCCTTTCCTTGCTTTCCTTGAAGAGGTGGGTTGAGATAAACTTACTGTCCACCTTGGCAACGGCCTCTCGCAGCTGGTCAGATTGCAGGCTTCTTCTTTCAGCTCAAAGCAGTTAGCACTCCATAGCTAATGTAGAAGTTCATTAAAGGGAAAAAGTATTTAAATCATAAAGCAAGGTACCACACACGCAAAGAAATCTCCTGCATCATTTTTCCTGTTTTGTCATGGCCCTTTTAAGCTTGGAACCCTCGCTCGGGTGCTCCAGCCAAGTGAGGGGTTGAAGTACTGATGAAAAAAAAGCACAGTCGTTTATTGGCTGCTAAGTCTGGCATCACAAGCCAGAAGGATCCAAAAATAAAGAAGACCACAGAAGCAGGCACAAGTCTTAGATAAACACAGTGAAAAATGCAGGCGTGCATCGTCAGAAAGAGGTAGATTGCAGATCAGCCAGTCCGGTTGTCATCTCGTCACAGCTGCAGCTTCCGTGTTCATACCTTGAGCAGCGCACCATCCTCATTGAGCCTGGCATACAAGCCTCTCACAACTGGTTCACATCCGTTGTGCTTTTGTAGAGCTCGAGCCTTCTGAATACTCCTCATTCGAATCATCACCTCCTTGCCCTCATGCAACCCTCTCAGTACTCCCCATTCGCATCATCACCTCCTTGCCCAAGCATAGCCTCCATCTGCTCATCAAAGCCATCATCGTAGCCCTCCCCATAATCAGGCCCCTCATCTTCGCTGCCGATGCCGCCCTTCTCGCGCGCCAGCTGCTTGGACAGGTTGCTCTGCCGCACCTTCTTGGCCTTGTGCGAGCGCGCCTTGGCAAACTTGTCGTGCTTGCTGCTGCCTCTGGCAGATGCAACGCGCGAGGCCAACGAGCGCACAGCCGCAGACGCACGCACCATGGCATCTTTCCTGGCGCGCTTCTGTGCCTCAATTGCATCGTGTGCAGCGGCGGCTGACCTACCCCCGCGGCCCTCGCCTGCTGCCGCCGCCGATGCTGCCGCTCCATCTGCCGCGCTTGCATGTGTTGGCGGTACTAGGATGCCTGCCTCAGCGGCTTCAGCAACCGCTGCACGCAGCTGCTCAATCGGGAGCTGCATGGGCTGATGGCTGTGAGACATGAAGGCCAGAGGCAGCTCCGGGAAGAACAGCGCAGGCTTCAACCGGCCATGCGCAGTCAGGGTGCCTCCGTACGCGAGTGGCACCACGCCGGTGCTCAGGATATTGGAACGATCGGGGACGCCCTCACCCAGCTGCTGCTGCTCTGGCTGTTGCTGCCCTGGCTGCTGCTGCAGCTGCTGCTGGATCTGTTGCCGGAGCTGCTCCAGTGCTGTGGGGCGAGTCACGGGTGCGGGACGGAGGATGTAGCGGTACCCAGCAAGTCTTTCCCTCCCACACCTGCAGGTCCAATGGTTGTGTTGGGCATTTATCTTGTGTGTGGCTGTGTGTGGTTCATAGATTGCATCGAGCAAAATATGCGCGACATGATCAACAGTCTGTGCGAGCCTGCGCTCAGCGTGATTGAAGCCCTGGAGTTGACATGATATCCGATCCATGGGCTCCATGCACCATAGTATGACATGATTGAAAGCCTGTGCAGGCTTGCACTTGGCTGCAGCCATGATGAAACCGAAAAGCCCTGCGCTTGACACGACATCCGATCCATGGGCTCCATGAACCATAGTATGACATGATTGAAAGCCTGTGCAGACTTGTGCTTGGCTGCAGCCGTGACAAAAGTGAAGCCCTGAATTGGAGCCCCTGACACAACATGCGATCCACATGGGCTCCATGAAGCCCTTCAAGCTAAGCCCTATAAGCTAAGCCCCTAAGCTAAATGCGACCAAAGGCCTGCTGCTTGTGATCGTTGCAAACCCCTGTTCGTCGGTGGCCCCATGATCAGAGCCTTTTCCCGCTGTGCCGAACTCCGACCAAGGAGTAGAAGAGGCAAGCAACGCGTGGCATGGTCGTGAGCGGAGTGCACAATCTGAGGCAAAGGAATTGATTTCCATAGTGCCAGAAAGAACGTGAAAGAAATGAGGAAAGATCTCCCCTGCGATGAACGCAAGCTGTCGGTGCATGCCGACAGTGACAACTGCTTGTTGCATAACTCGAGGCAAAGCCAATGATGTCAAAACGATGTCAATGGCTGTGCTGCGCTGTGAGAGACATGCCAGCGCATTCCCACACGAGCAGGAAAACCAGCTTGATGATCGGTGGTGGTGGTGCCTGAGAAGCAGCACGCACCTTGCCCCCGGCGCAAAGTACAGTGCTGCGTCCAGTGCCTGCAGCCGCAGCGCGACAGCCGCGTATGTGGGCGGTAACCAAGACAGCGGCTCCTCCATTGCCAGCTGCTGGTCGGCCTCTGAGGGACCCCCCTCTGCGGATGTGGCGGCGGCGGCCTCAGCTTCCTGCTGCTGCCGCTGTGCGGAGCTCCACGCGGCCTTGAGAATCTGCGCGCATACGTGGAAGGGTGTGCACAGGGTGAGTGCAATGTGGTACAGGAGAGGCAGGGGCATACAGCCTCAGCTTCTGGCCGCTGCCGCTGCGCGGAGCTCCAGGCAGCTTCTTGTATCTGCTCATATGAGCGTGGGTGCGCCGGAGTGGATGATGTGCACCAAAAAGTGGGCTGAAGGGGGGAGAGCACATTACGCTACACTACGCTTGAGCTGCATGCTAATGAGCTGATCTGGTGTGGGTGAGCTGTGGAATGCCTTGGGACGCAGAAAAGGTGAAAGAGCATTGAGCCATAGGTACAGGCGGCACCATTACAAGAGTAGCAGCATTTACAATGGCGGCATCATAGCACCGGCACCATTACGGATATAGCAGCATATACAGTGGCGGCATCATGGCGCTGACACCATTACGGATTTAGCAGCATATGCAATGGCGGCATCAAAGCGCCCAGGAAAATGCTGTTCTATGGCCCTCAGCCTACTTGTAGATGCAAAGGATGCACACTTGATATGGTCGGCGCGTTCATGTGTTGTTGCTGATGCCCTTGGGGATTCACTTTCAGGGTGCCAGGCAGCCTCTGCTTGCAACTTAACCGCACCCAACAAAACAGAACAGCAAGCAATTCAACCCGTGTTTTGCAAGGAATGAGGAAGACAGTTCTTATAAAATGTGTGTGTATACGTATCATTGTAAGGCATTCGGGAAGAACACACACACACGCACGTGCACACGCGCGTGCACACGAGCACACACAGGCGCACACACACACACACACACACACACACACACACACACACACACACACACACACACACACACACACACACACACTCTGCACGCACACGCACGCATGCATGCACATACACACACTGCACACACACGCGCACGCACGCACGCATGCACACACACACACACACACACACACACACGTACCTGTGGGTTGCGGTTGTACGCTGCCGACAAGTAGTCAGGTACCACAGAAGCCTCCAGGCGTCCCACACACTGGCGCAGAGCGAGTGGGGTGCTGGCTTGCTGCACCGCCTGCTGCCAAGCAGCCCTGTGGTGTGAGCGCAGGAGTGCATGAGTAACTCATGGGGGGTTAGGGGTTTAGAGTTTAGGTATAGGTTTTCAGGGTTTAGGGTTCAGGATTCAAATTTTAGGGTGTAGGGTTTTAAGGTCTTTAAATTATTACTAAACTCGAGGAATGCAGCGATGATCCTCTGCCATTCAGCTTTGCTGCAAACAATTCAGAGCAAATATAAACAAGCTAGGTGTTTTTGCAGGGCAAGAAGTTCGATCGCATGGAAACTCCAACAGAGCCAAAGCGTCTTCATCTGTGGCCTAATCTAATGGAAGACGTCTGTGGCCAAAGGAGTGATATCTGCAGCTGCACACCGCGCCATCCCTCTGCCTGCCATGACAGCATAAGTCACTGTGTTGAAAAATCGCCACCTTGCTTTGTTCAAAGTGGCGCATTATTAAGGCCAAGCAACTCGATGAAGATATGTTTACATGCTGAGAAGGTTCCACTTCTGGGTGGGTGAACATCCCATACGACACGTCTCTGTTGCCTCTGATGTTTGAATGATTCATAACATCTTGGCTGAAGCACACTGCCTTGATACTGAAACCCACAGGAGGAGCTGCGTGCCCAACCCTCATCCGCACCTATCAAAATCGAAATGCAGAGCAGAATCCGGCAACGCAGCCCCAATGCGCAGCACATCCTCTTTCAGCTTACTCGGTCGCACTTGCTCCCCGGCCTGTGTGTGTGTGTGTGTGTGTGTGTGTGTGTGTGTGTGTGTGTTGTGTGTGTACAGTGCAAGTTGGGACACAATTGCAGTGCAGCAACAGCCAAGGGGCAAGTCCAGGCACTGGTCCAAGGACAATGGTGAGCTACGGCAGTGGAGGAGAGGGAGAGACCATGTTTTGATGCCTGGAACAGTGTAACAGTGGCAGTGCATCTCATGCCAAGGGGCAAGTCTAGGCACTGGTCCAAGGACAACGGTCAGCTACGGCAGTGGAGGAGAGGGAGAGACCATGTTTTGATGCCTAGAACAGTGTAACAGCAGCAGTGCATCTCATGCCAAGGGGCAAGTCCAGGCACTGGTCCAAGGACAATGGTGAGCTTTGACAGTGGAGGAGAGGAACGAAACATGTTTTGATGCCTGGAACAGTGTAACAGCAGCAGTGCAGCAACAGCTAAGGGGCAAGTCCAGGCACTGGTCCAAGGAAAATGGTGAGCTACGGCAGTGGAGGAGAGGGACGAAACATGTTTTGATGCCTGGAACAGTGTGACAGTGGCAGTGCAGCAACAGCTAAGGGGCAAGTCCAGGCACTGGTCCAAGCAACATGCTAGCTATGACAGCGGTGAGACTCTTGCTAGCTTGCCAGTTAGGGAGCCTTTCGTTCATGCGCACGGTCTTTTTGGCTCTGGCGTAGTCTTCTGTTCTCATTTGACATTGAAGAGGGGCCGTAGCCTATGAATAGGCATCCTGCACAAGCTGTGCTGAGTGCCCATGGCTGAGTAACACCAACCAAGCAACACTAGTGAGCACTCCCTCGCGACATGCTGAGCACATCATAGCACATCTGAAAACGCGATGCCGGTCCTCAGACCCTGGAACCTCAAGCCAACAAAAGCAGTGAGCAGCTGCCCTGGGAAAGCACCTGACAGGGACACACCCACAAGCAAAACAAACAAAGCAAGACAAAACAACGAACATGCAACAAGCTGAACGCAGCATGCACATGCGCACCGGCGGCTTCACTTCTGCAGAAGCAGGGAACAAGGAGGCCTGGGGGCGCACGCATCTCAGCTGGCAAGCAAGCTGCTGCTGCTGTTGCTGCTGCAGAGGGCCTGCCCCAGGGCACAAGGGGCCGGAAGGGGAGGCTCCTCGGAGGTCGATGGTGAGAGGGCTGGAAGGCATGGCGCGTTTGAGGGAAGGGCTGAGGCGGTTCAAGGCTGCTGCAAGGCCACCCTGCACACAATGCAGTTATTGGTACACACTTTGCGTCTGCTCCAGGCTGCTCAGTACTACAGGATCCTGCTCAGGCTTCTGGACTTGAGAACGTTGCTGGCAAGTGCGAATGGTACATGAGGAGGGATTGATGCAAGGCTGCTGTGTGTGGCCATGGACACAGTACACTTGCTCACACACTGTGTAAAGGCGTGGCTCTAGTGGGGTGGCTCTTGGTGCAGAAATGAACAAGCTCAAACATGAGGCCAATAAATACGCAAGGAACTCAAACAGGGCAGGCCAAAAACGCAACAATGAGGCATACCTTTCTAGCCTCCCAGAGGACCTAGGGCTGCCAAGAACAAAATAAGTACATAAGAAAAAGCGAAGTGCTGTGCACGAATGGAGCATATCTTTTCAGGTCCCCGGGGATCTAGGGCAGCCAAATAAAAACTTTTGATCAAACAAAGTACTGAATACCAATGAAATGCATACCTCTCTAGCTCCCCGGGGATCTAAAGCAGCCGCCAGGCCATCCAGCTGCTCAGGTTGCTGTATCAACCGCCAACTGCTCACACAGATACACACACAAAAAAAACAAGGGAAGATGTATGGTATTGTGTGGCAGGACCGCGAAAAGGTGGCGCAGTTAAAAACAAGGGGGGGCGGCGTGCAGAACGTGGATGAGCCATACACTAGGTGTTCTGGGTAAACCTTATTGGCAAACACGTGGGCACCGGCCATGATTACTATAACCAATCAAAGGTTTTTGTTTCTTTGCAGCATGAGCCCGTGTGGGCATGTACGTGTGTGTGCGTGTGTGTGTGTGTGTGCGCGTGCATGTGTGCAGGCATGTATATACAGTACAGCACCTTGATCATTACGCAGTATTAAAAGTTTTTTGAGCCGTGCGTAGTGTTTTAATAATGGATTTGAAGGGGTGCGTAGTGGGTGCGCAATGAGCAAAAACATTGGCCGAGATGGGGTGCGTAATGGGTGCGAAATGGTGGAAATAGATGAAACTCATAGATAGATCCGTGAAAAAGATAGGTGAGAGAAAGGTGTGAAATGAGGGTTGCGCAAAAGGTGAAAAAAAGCCCAACTTCCACAGCTTGTCGCCCTGGCTCACCCCTGATAAGGTCACCCCCGATTGTAACCATTGTAGCCAATGTTTCCCCGGCAAACATACACCCTCGCTCACACCTTCAGAGTGTGCAGCAACTCTCACACCATCTAGCTGTCTCTAAAAGCTGACCCTCACAGGGCTTAGGCTGTGCATGAGCAGCACTGCCTCAGCAGAGGCACGATGCTGGCGTTGTGAAAACTGACGCCTTAAAATCCCAAGGCCTTATCATAGAGCACTGCCCCAGCAGAGGCACGATGTCAGCGTTTCGAAACTGACGCCTCCCAATTCCAAGGCCTACTTAAAGGCCTTTACTCAACCCTCCTCCAATGAGGCATCACCAAAAGACCTGCGGCCAACCGCTGCCTAAAAGAGCACACAGCGTTTGCATCCCAAGCCATATTTGGAGGTGGCTTCCCCCCCCCCCCTTGGAATGCGAGCCAACCAGAACCCTGCTCAATTAGCACCCTGCAAAGCGAGGCATTACCAGTACCTGCTGCCGTCTGCTGCCTCAACAAATACGCGGCCGATGCCGGGGTCTTGCGCCCCCAATGCAGCCTCGCCGCTGTCACACCCCACAGGCGCGACTCGCCAGTACCGGTTGTACCGGCGGTCCATGCCCAGCGGTTGCAACTGGATGGCCGTCTCCTCATCCACCTGTGACGCCACGCATGTGCATGCAACCACAACATTACTCCACAGCACTCCTGGTGTAACAAAAGCGGCAGCAGTTGTGATCCATGCCCAGCGGTTGCAGCTGGATGGCTATCTACTCATCCATGCCGTACGCATGTGCATGCCAACACAACGATGCTGGTGTGACAGAAGTGGCAGCAGTTGTGGTTCATGCCTAAGGCTGCAAATGGCCGTCTCCTCATCCACCTGTTATGCCACACGCATGCACACGCCATCACAACAATGCTCCACGGCAATGGTGGTGCAACAAATGCGGCAGCAATGATGGTCCAAGCCCAGCAGTTGTTGCTGGATGGCCGTCTCCTCATCTACCTGAAGTGCTGCACACATGCGCGACACGAAACTTTTGCTGCGAGCATCCTAGACATGATAGAAAGGGAAGCAGGGGCGACTTATGCATGGAGGTTGCAGCTGAACCAAAATCTCATTACCCACCATGCACCTGGCAAGCAAACGCGCAAGTTATGATGTTTTTGGTATGACTGCAATGGTAGCAGTAGTGACTCAAAAAGCCGAGTACTTTGGACTGAGACCCTTCCCTTTTTGTGGATGCATATTACAGCAGCATGCTGACACCCATGCTATGCTGACAAAACATAAGCAACAGAGATTCCTTGAACACCAAAGGATGAAAAGCAACTGTGGACTGCATCTTTGGGACCATCCATGCGTGCAACTATCCCTTTCCATCCTTTTCACATCATGTGGTGGCTTGCAGGGTACATCACACATTCAAAAGCTTGGGTTTTTAACTCAACCTGGCCTGTTTGCATCCATGTTCAGGTTGCTGCTCAATCTATCCCTTGCTTCTTTTCACGTCATGTGGTGCCTTGCAGAGTGCACAACCCATTTCAAACCTTTTAACTCACCCTAGCCAGTGCGTCCATGCGCCGCTGCTGTGCAAGCTTGTCTTCTTCCGAGTCATCCTTGGCCACCTCAGACACCAGGCGCGCAGCCACCGCTGCGTCTTCCATTGCTTTCTGTGCAGCGGCGGAGGCAGCTCCTGCCAGCTGGGGGTCGAAGTTGAGGGGCATGGCCTGCAGCACGGGCGAATTGAAGAGCTATTCAAGGTGATGGAGAGGAATTTGAGCGGGGGTCTCGGCTGTGTTGTAGTTAAGAGTAGTTCAAGGCATGCATTGCCGTTGAGGGGCATAGCCTGCAGCATGTGCGATCTACAAAGCCGTTCAAGGTGATGACAATGGATTTGAGACCAAACTTGAGAGCAGGCCTACGTGGAGAGGGATGTTGTAATCAAGAGTAATGCAAGGCGTGGCATTGACATTGGGGAGCATGGCTTGCGGCAAGAGCAACCCTGTCGAAAGAGGGATTTCACACCTCAGGAGTGCGCTGGAGGGGGCCTGCAGCACTGAAAGAAAGGTGAGAATTCATTTAGAAGGTTTTTTGGATGTGGTTCCTTACACCTATCATTTGATACAGTGTGTGTTGAGAGTTTGGTTGCCAATTCTGTGTCCTGCCTTGGTGGTATTTCTGGAAGGGTCCATGTGCTTCATTGGTACTTTTACGCACAGGCGTGACTGCATCACACACTAACATGTATCTGTCTGTCTAAAAAGGGAGTGCGTGCAGGAAAAGGGGGGAAGTGGAGGTAAATTTAGACTATCTAAGTGAGAGGCAGTCACTAAGTTTTGGCTCATCAGCAAAAACAGATTAAGTGTGATAATGGTGACTGCTCAAAATCATAACCGAGGAGCTAACCCAGGAACACTCACTGTTTCAGCACACATCGCATGCTTATGAAGATACAAGTTACCACACACGGAGTGCCCGTTTGTCCCCCATCCTCTGGCCCACGCCCCCCTTATTCTCCTCCACACGTGTGCACCCGGAGCCAGGGCCAGAGCTAGAGCTAGAACAGGCGGAGAGCCCATACAGCCGTAGAGGCCCCCGCAGCCATGCAACCCTCCGGTACAGGAATACCGGGCTTAACCACCACTGGTGGAAGAGGGAGCCTCTACAACCACCTACTACAACCACAGCCCATACCGCTGGTGGTGAGTAGCCAGGCAGAAAGCCCACAACAGCGCCTGCAACCTCCAACTTTAGCTCCCTGTGACAGCCAGGGCCCTTACCGCTGGAGGTGGGTAACCAGGCAGAGAGCCCCCGACAGCCTGCAGTTCCGCCATCTTCTTGCTGGCAACATCTGCTGCTGCGCGAGACTTCACATAGGCATCCTCCAGGCGCTTGCGCTTGATCTCCTGCGGGATGTGATCAGGTGATTGAGTGTCAGAGCAATGTTGTGCTGGCCAAATCTGCTGCTGAGCGAGACCTCACACGTGGGCATCCTCCAGGCGCTTGCGCTTGGTCTCCTGCAGGATGTGATCAGGTGATTGAGTGTCGGAGCTTCACGTAGATTTCCTTCAGGTGCCAAGCAGGACTTCATACAGGCCTCCTCCAGGTGCTCAAGCTTGACTTCTTGCAACACAGTGTACACAGTTCGAGCAATACATTACTGATAATGTGCTGGCCATCTCCGCTGCCATGTGAGACTGCACATGTAGGCTTCCTCCAGGCAATCACGCTTGATCTCTTGCAACACAGTGTACACAATTCAAGCATTACTGCAAAGGCATTATCCGGGCGCTCGCGCTGCCCCCCTGCAACATACGGGACAAAGTTCAAGCATAACTGAGTTGATGCGCTGGCCACGTCCGCATCTGCAAGCAGCCCCTCAGAAGCTTTCTCAAGGTGCTTGCATTCGTATTCCTGCAGGTTATCCGCATGCGTGTGGACCTATTTGATGGCCACCACATGCATGTGTGTGTGTGTGTGTGTGTGTGTGTGTGTGTGTGTGTGTGTGTGGGATGCATGCAAATCATCCCTTGGTGAGTTCGTTTGGGCAATCCATCTCTTTCCAAACACTCATTTCAGCAAGGAGTGCAGTGAATGGGTGGGTAGCAGCAAGGAAGGGTGAATTTGTTTGGGCAATCCATCTCTTTCCAAGCACTCATTTCAGCAAGGAGTGCAGTGAATGGGTGGGTTGCAGCAAGGAAGACTGGAAGGTAGACAAACAGACCGATGCAAGGAAGACATGAGTGATTTTCTGCACAGAGTACACTCTGTTTTAGCAAAATCAGCAATTGCAAGGAAGAGCGGAAAAAAAAAGGTACACATGCGAGGGAGATATACATGACGTACTGCACAAAGTAACAACAATGCTGCATTGCTGCAACGGATGGTGAATTGAGCACAAGCAACCCATGTTCAATGTGGCTGTTGCTGTGCTCCCATCTGTTAAGGCACGTAACGGCAACAAGAATGACAAAGCAACTCCTTCCCACATCATGCCATGCAACAGAGAAATGAAAGACCCCACCTTCCCCAACTCCGCAACCTCCTCCATGTTGTTGATCGCTTGATAGACGCACTCATCTCGCGGCATGCCACGGCAACAACAAATGACACTGGAACACCTTCCAACATCATGCCATGCACAGAAAACCAACAGGCCCCACCTTCCCCAGCTCCACGATCTCCTTCTTGTCGTTGATTGCTTGGTCGACGCGCGCGTCTAGCAGCAAACGCACGGTGGGGCTATCACACACGGTGTGTATCAACCACGCCAGCGCAGCGAGTCGTTCCCCCACTGCACATCATGAGCAAGAGCGAGATGGACACATCCTTGATTTTGCGGCTACATGGCACAGCCACATCACAGAGTCGCACACCAATTTGATCCTGCACAAATGGAAAACCAACTCGTGCAAACTGGTTTTGCGGCTGCATGGCATGGCTGCATGACAGCGTTGCACCTCCACTGGCCATCGTGAGCAAAATCAGCACACGGTTTTGAAAGTGCCACACAACAAAGTCGCACATCCTCTGACACCATGAGGGAAATGCGCTCCAGACATTTGAAGCCTCCATACAACAGAGTCACTCTCTCTCTCTCTCTCTCTGCTCACTCACCGTACGAGCCAAAAGAGCCAAACAAAAGCATGACCACATGACTGCCTATATATATTATACATTATATTGTATTATATACATTAAGGGACTGCCTATCTATAATATATATCATGGCATACATTATAAGGGCACCAAGTACCAGTGCTGCACCAATGCTGCACCAAAGCACCTAAGCACCAATGCCGAACAGCACCCTTGCCTAGCAGGGCATAACACAAATCATGCACCAATCGAGCCAGTGCCATGAGCCATCTACCCACGCAGAAGGGGCTGCTTCACATCAGTGGTGCAAGAAACACAGTAGCGCTTCAGCTTCACTGCATAGTAGGGTATCACATAGATGTGTGACAAACATGCCAGAGCCGCATGATGCATGCACGCGCACAATCACACACACACACACACACACACACACGCGCACGCACACACACGCACGCACACGCACACACACACACACACACAAACACACACACACACTTACCATTCAACGCGTCGTAGTCACTTGCTGCCAGAATGCCCACCCACGGTGCCTTTGGCTGCGAAGCCCCGGGCCTTCCCCCTTCACCCGTCCCCCCCCTGTCCTCATTGCCACCCCCTTCATCATCCTCATCCTCTCCGCCACTGTCTCCTTCTTCTGTGCCCTCTGGTGCCCCTTGCTGCTGGTGCTGCGTGCGCTGCATGCGTTGTGGAGCCCAAGAGAGGTCATCATTTAAGCTCATTGGTTAGAAACCAAAAAGCATTGCCTCACTGCCGCCTTCTTCTGTGCCCTCCAGCGCTTTGTGCTGCTGCTGGTGTGTGTATGCTGCTTGCGTTGTGGAGCCCATCTTAGCGTCATCGTTTTAGCACACACTGGTTTTAATTCCAAAAAACAGTGCCTGGTCAACATCTCCTTGCTGCCTTGCATAAAGCCAGCTACAGCTGAGCTAGACATGTCTTTGCAGGGAAGTAGAAGCTTTCCCAGCTTTGCAGAGTGTCATAAGCGCTGCAGGCTGATCCGCTACCACGGAGTATCTGTGTAAACACTCTAAACACACATACACACATGCACACATATGGACAACTTTGAGCAAATTTATGTTGAAAATCACACACCTGCCCATCTTGCTCATCTACATCCATGCCCTCCGTCTTGCCCTCTGCCCCAGCCCCCTCCTGAGCAGGCGCCGCGTTGAGCTTGTGCTTAATAATGGAGGACAGCGCATACTGTGCGGGCCCCACACGCGTAAACAGCACGTCGCGTGCTAGTGCTCCAGCGACCGTCGCCTCAGGCTGCAAGAGAGTGATCAACATAAATCTGCCTTAGAAAGCTTTTGCCAAATGCAGAGTTCATACGCGACTGTTGCCGCAGCTGCAACAGGTGTGCAGCAGCAGAGAAACTGCTACAGGATACGACAGCCATCCATTAAAAAAAAAACGTTATCAGCATCTACAGCTTCTGTCTTCTCAAATGTGCAATGAACAGAAGCCTGATAATGAAGCAAATTGCTTTGCGTAGATAGAAATATGCTCTTTCATCAGCGACTGTTGCCACTGGCTGCCGGTGTGCGATAAACTGAAGGCTGCTATAGCCGGTGATGACAAGGAAAGCGTCAAGGCTCAGGGAGGGGAGGTGCAACAGTGGACAGCACAGTGCGCTCAAGCGTGCCTGCCACAGGGCCCTAATGCAGCAGATATTGCATGCACTAACACAGTGCACTGCGCACAACACACGCACACACACACACACGCACACTACACAGGACAAGCTTGGGCAGGCAATTATGTGCCCACATGCATGCAGTGCTCACCTGCTTGGTGTGCATGGTCACACTCATGCTTGGATGCTCTTTTGCATGGCCATACTTTCAGGCAAGCTCACCTGCTTGGTGGACTTGAAATCACGCAGGCCGGATTCATGGATGCGGTGAGCCATCTCAGCAAACCTGCACCAAAATGCCTTCAGCACTCACCTGCTTGGTGTACTTGAAGTCGCGCAGGCCGGATTCGTGGATGCGGTGAGCCATCTCAGCAATTGGCAGCCCTTCTGGCCCGACTTCCGCCAGCACCTGAAAATGTGCAGAGACATCACCTCAGAAGTTATAGAAAAAAAACAAGGCTCTTGTCTCCAGAGCTTCTTCTGCAAACACCTGCAGGCAGATGGAATAATTTTTCAATTTAGCAAGACACAGTGAGGATGGTGCTCACAGACTCCTGCACACATGCAAACACTGCTCGACTAGTTGGTGGAATTCTTGAGACTGATGGTAAGCCTTGTGGACGCGTTATGCAAGCATATAAGCCCAGGCAAGTGAATATAAGAGTGTATATATTCATTAACATAAATATACATGTATAAAATATATTATATTTATATATATAGACAGTTCTCAGAATGTCTGCCATCCCTGTTCAAGCCCAGTACAAGCACATTTAACAAGTACCCAAACAAGCTTCTTTCCCAGCAGAGCTCCAGAAGCTGAGCGCCAGCGCGAGGACATAAGGTTACAGAAGTACGAGAAAGGAGCTGCTTTCTTTGCCAGTCATCTGTCCACTCTCTAGATTCGTGCAGCAGGTAACTAAACACATTTCATTCAAAGCAGCACTGTGCAACCGAGTGTGCACCTCATGCTCACATGTGCTTAATTCCTTCAACACCCTTTTTTCTGGGTCAAATCCACATGACGGCTCAGGAGCAAGCACGCTCCACGCTCATGCTGTTCTCCTTAAACAATACACCACTGTCTCCCCTGGTGGAATGGTATGCCCTGGTGAGCAGTGCACACTACTCCACCGAGCTAAAGCTTGAATATCTTGTACCAAACTGACAGGCATAACCTCACGCGGACGGACTCATTCAAGAGACGATGAAGACAGACTTGATCCGACATTAAAACGGAAAAGCTGTCCAACCCACCTGCCCTGCAGGCTAAAGATAGAGAAGAACGAACCCCTGACCCTTCTCTCTCCCACCCCTTCCTTTACTATCATGACACACCTTACACTGTGAGGATGCCTAGGGCCTTTTGGGCAAGGGCAACTCCAAGCTGCTGTGTGAAACAGTCCAACAGAGCAAGCACAAAGACTCAACGCACACCTGCCATGGCTAGCAGGCCAGCAGTCAGACGCTTTGGCTGAAGGCCTTTTGCTTTGGAGACCTGCAACTTGCACTTTTGCTTCAGCCCAGAAAACGCACAGGTGCCATGACGCGGCCTTCGCTGTGCCCATGCCTAGCCTGTTGGTCCCCTGTCCCTTGAAAAACAACGCAACTTCAAGCTGCTGTGTGACCTAATCCATTAGAGCGAAACAAAGACGCAGGACACGCCTGCCTGACACAAAGATCTGGACACACCTGCTTGACACACCTGCCTGACACACGTGCCTGACACAAAGATCAGGACACACCTGCCTGACACACCTGCCAGACATACCTGCCTGGCTGACAAAAAAGATCTGAACACACCTGCCAGGATGCTGCCTTCACTGTGCCGATGCCTAGCCTGTTGGGCAACCGCAGCTTCAAGTTTCCCTGCTCATCCTCAACTGCAAGACACACAGTACGGTGGAGGCTACAGATTTCTTTGGTATACCTTCTGACCAAAGCAAAATGTTATTCATTTTGCATGCAGGAATCTTGCATGGTGCTGCAACTTTGCACAGCACGACGACGTCTTGTACATGAGCAAAGTCGGCCCTCAATTCAGCACCCAGGTAGCTTAAGAAGCGGCTGTTGAAAACAGAAGATTGAGCAGCCAAGCGGCTTGTGAAGCTATTGGAAATGGAATATCTAGCTGTCAAGAAGCTTGTAAAGCAGCTACTGAAACTAGAGGGTTTAGCAGCCAGCAACTGGTGCAGCTATTGCAAATGGAAGATCTAGCAGGCAAGCAGCTTGTAAAGCGGCTATTGCAAATGGAAGGCCTAGCAGCCAAGCAGCTTGTGAAGCAGCCATTTAAAATGGAGGGTTTGGCAGCCAAGCGGCTTGTGGAGTGGCTAAATCAAAACTGAGACAGTGGCACGATGCACAGCAGCAGACTTAAACTGCACAGAGTTCATATTGAGCCTCATGCCCTCAATCACCCTTACTCTCGCCCTCCACGCCCATCTTGACGTTTGCACATTATAAAAGGGCAAAATGCAGAAATCAAAACTCACATCTGAGCCAACCAAGACAAAGGATTGCAAACAAGCCACGTGCCACCACTCGACAACATCCTTGCCCTCCATGCCTATCTTGACGCTGTGCACATTGGAGTGGGGCACAGTGCATAAAATTAATCTTGCATCTAAGTCACCCATACAAACAACTGCAAACAAGCCACGTGCCGCCACTCACCCACATCCTCGCCCTCAACGCCCATTTTGACTTTGTGCACGTTGGAGGGCCGCCGCCCTCTGCCCTGCTTTTGCCGCGGAGAGCCCGAAGTCCCCACGACCGCTAATTGGCGCAGCACCTGTAGGACCGTGACGAGGATTTGAGCCAAATGCTTTACACATGTGTCGGTGAATAATGTACAGCACTTTGAGCCAGGTAGCCAGCTGGAGGGCGCCTGCACATTGGCCCAATGCCTACAGCCACAAACACGCTGCAACAAATCCTGCCCCAGGCTGCTCTTCAGCTGCATCTAAGAGAGGAGCCGCTTAGACGGAGGCAACCACAGGGGCAGGGACAATCATGCTGAGCCAAGCAAGCAATGTGTGCAGGGCGGAAGTCACACCTTTCCAAGGTGGATCGCCTGTGAGACCATGTCACAGCCTTCCCACACTTAACTCTGTCACAGCCCAAGAAAAGCACGTGTCTCTTATCATACAATGCACCCTGAGCTCTTGAGAACACAAGGCAGCAGCGGAACATATCTTTTGTCAGGTCAGGGCATCCTACTGCGCCCCGCATGAATCCATTCCACAGGGGTACCAAAGGCATCAAATGAAGGTGTCCTGCACCATCAGAAGGCCGGGAGATGGACAAGGGTTCTTCCGTCTTAGGACAAAATCGAGTCCCAAATCCTCAACCCGCGACCATTTGACCCACAGGCCTGTAATATTAAATCATTGAAACACATCAGTGAAGGTGTGGAGTCAGTCAGGGGTCAGGCTGCAACGGGTTGTGCCAAAAATGACAGAATTCGCCCCGGTCCCTGGCGACCTTCCTGCACGCATCTCACATTATCAGCATGATATCCATAAAATAAAAAAGATGGCACCTTGTTTGCACCTCCAAAATGGATTGCTCCATTTTCACAGATACTTTCCTGGACATTCTGAATGCAGAACGCTGTTTTTTAAGCAAATGTACCAATCCGCATCATTGGAATTGGCAGAACCCCGCTTTTTCAAAAGTCTCCGCAAAGTCTCACCCGATCTTGATCTGGCCATATCTCAGGAAGGAAGGATGGTCCTGGACCAAAAATATCAGCGACCACCAAGCTCAACGCCTCATTCGCACTGACCAAATTTGATGCGGGACCTGACCCATTTCTGGGTTGTGGCCTCTGAAAGCCGCACAAATTGGTGTCAGTGACCCCCTTATGGCTCACACCCTGGAACAAATCCATACCATGTTCAATTCTGCAAGTGCAGCAGCAGAACAACGTACCTCCGGCCAGGTCAGGGCATTCAGGTGTGCTCGCCATGAGTCCATGTCATAGCCCCAGCCCCAGCAGCCCTCCAGCATGTGTGCCGCAGATATCATGGCGCGGTCAAAGTGATGGCCAGCGCTGCCAGGCCCTGCTGCAGACACCTGCAAGAAGACCAAAAAAAAGGTGTGCGTGTGTGTGTGTGTGTGCGCGTGCGCGTGCAAGCGCGTGAGTGCGTGTGTGTACTCATGCGCATGCAGCTATGGCATGGTTAAAGCGGTTGCATTGGACTCACAAGTACAGGGAGACATGCATGATTTTCAATTGGAGTATGCTAAGCATGAGGTGGACCTAAGAGCATCGCTGTTCTGTGTGAAAGTGTGTTTGCAGGCTTGTGCAAAGTATCACATTGCAGCAGGCTTCGTGAGGCAACATCTCTCCATGCACGGCTGCACATCCATTCATGCATTCCCAAAACAAGTGTAAGGGGGAGCAATATCGGTATTGTACGGCATGAAACAATTGGCATAAACAAAATCAGGAGCCCTACCTATGCTGCACTGCCTGCGTGCGCCCTTTATCAGTGCACTTGGCACAAAACATGGATTCAGTGCAAACATACATTCAGTACACTTGATTAAGGAGCGCTATCAATGCTGCACCACTGGCGTGCGCATTGCCTGCACCAGTAATAGAACCTTTAGATGTTGCATCGCTAGCGTGCGCCTCTTCCATGGCTGCCTGCACGAAATTACGATACCTACATAAGCTGCACTACTGGCATGCACCTCTTCCATACCTGCCTACACAAAATCAAGAAACCTACTCATGCTGCACCACTGGCATGCGCCTCTTCCATACCTGCCTACACAAAATCATGACACCTACCGATGCTGCACCACTGGCATGCGCCTCTTCCATGTCTGCCTGGACCAGACGCAACATGGCAATGTGTATGGCGCCCAGCAGCAGCGAGTCCTGGCCATCATGCACAGCCTGCGTGCATGTGTGTATGTGTGTGTGTGTGTGTGTGTGTGTGCGCGCGCGCGTGTGCGCACGCACATGCGCGTTCCCTCTCAATTGCTTCATCTGTTTTTCTCTTTTCCATCAGACACTTCACATTTTTTCCGCACCAATGCCTCAATGATTTAGGATGAAGATGAAGTGAACACTGAGGGAGGCTATGCCTTCAGGGAAAGAATGACAACTTGTAGCGCCCATTGAAACAATATCTGTTCAATGTGCCTACATAAATCCGCACTTCCATAGATAACTATTTTTTAAAGGTGCAATATTTGTTTGCACCCGTCAAAACGTTATTTTTGGGGTGTGATAATGTCAGTGCGGTATACCGAAGGTATAGCAACAATTCCAGCACACAAAACAGGTGAGAAGTCTGTTTCAAAGCTCCTCCCAACCCCATCTCATGACTTGAGGCCTGAAACGCATATTATGATAACCTTTCTCTGTCCTGCTCAAATGAAACAAGACATGATGCCATACCAAGAGTTCCGTTCCACTTCATTCTTGTCAACAATGATTTATGCAAACAGGTCTTTGTAAGTCATTCTGGGGGGGCTTCTCCCTACGTTTTCGCATCCTTATAAATGACAATGCAAACCTCTGAGCGCAGCCCTGTAAACAAAGTAGAACACAACTCTGCACAGAAGAGTGTTGGGAAGGGTGTTTGCATCCATGTGTGATCAACCAAAATGATGGATACAGGGGTTGACAGGTATGGAAACGTTTTCAAATGGAACCAGTTGAGGCCTCGAACATTTTGCAGTGATGCAGACTTAGAGAGCTTTTTTAAGGCAAGTCCTTGCATAGAACCGGTTGAGGCCTTGAGCGCATTGCAGTGATGCGGGCTTGTGCTGCTCGTGACATAATTTCAGATGGTCATGCGGACTTGCAACGTTTGGGGGCTCGTTCCCAAACGGAGCCTGTTGAGGTTTTCATGTTGCTGTGATATGGACTTGTAGTGGATGTGCCTTGCTTCAGCAGGTGTGATCATAGGGTTTAGGGTTTAGGTAGGGTTTAAACCCTACCTAAACCCATAGGTAAGATGCATAGGGGCCCATGGGCTGCAAAAGCTCATGTTCTTCCTCCCCTCACAATGCTATGGAAAAGGTTCTGCAAAGCATTGCCATGCCATGCGCTTTTGTGCGTGCATCTCCTGAAAGTCCCCCCCACAACAATTCATGGAAGCCCTCTCCTGGGAGCAACTGCCATTGCTCTGGAGGGCACCAGGGGTGGTCAGGCTTGATATTGCCTGATTCCTCTGAACCTCAGCCACATACCTTCAAAGCTGTTTACTGCACACAGCACATTGTCTCTTATCTCACTGTGACCCACGGTGCAACACACAATACACACAAACTCACACAAAAGCAAGCACACAGACACATACCTGAGCAATCTGGTCGGCAGACGGGGGAGGCCCCATGCCCAGCACATCCGAGAAGCTGTTTAGGAAAGCTGCCACCATCAGCACCTCCGTGCCTACCTCCATGCCCACCTGTCCAGCACAGCAGTGTGTGGTTGTGTGTGTGTGTGCGTGTGCGTGTGTGTGTGTGGTTGTGTGCGTGCGTGTGTGTGTGTGTGTGTGTGTGTGTGTGTGCGTGCGTATGTGTGTGTGCGTGTGTGTGTGTGTGTGTGTGTGTGTGTGCACGCTTGTGTGGGGGCATGTGACCACCATGGGCATCTGATTGCGGAGGCTCTGCCGCATGCAAGGATGCATGTGCATCATTCGAAAAAGTTGTCACCAAAGAAACCAACGAGGATATGCTCCTCTATCGGCTGCTGCAAAACACTGCTGCCACTGCTAATCGCTGCACACGCCTCAGTGCGTAGGCACTACAAAGCACTGCCACTGCTAATCGCTGCACATGCCTCCATGCATTGGCACTGCAAACACTGCCGCCACTGCTAATCGCTGCACATGCCTCAGTGCGTAGGCACTGCAACACACTGCCGCCACTGTGAAACACTGCACCAGACGCAGCGCTGAAGGTGTGAGACTGGATGTGATGACCTGACAAGGATGCAGTTTGTGACCTGCCTTTTGCAGATGCCTAGCACGGAGCCCCAATCATGCGGGAAGTCAAGCACATTTGCAACGAGGACAGATGCAACCCAGAAGCTTTCAGCGTTGCCTCAGCGCATTGGCGCTGCACCCCAAGAGGACGCTCACACATTTGGATGACCACATGATGATGAATGTGGTCTCCACTTCCCTTTTTACACTGCTGAATGACAAGCTGATGGATCCGCATCCATCAGACAGGAAGCACCCACAAAACGCGAGCAAACTCTGTTCCCCAGAGGAAACCTGGGGAGGTTTTTTTAGATCAAGCAAGCACCCCCCTTTCCTCAGCGTTTCCCTGCCCTCTCGCAAGTATAACACCTGTAGCTCTGGCACAATAGTAGAGGCTTAAAACCAGGAACGCAATTGGGATGAGGGCCAGTGGGTCGAAACGCCAGTGGGATGGGAAATCAAAGGGGCCCATGGAAAGGGAGGCCACAGTTCCCACTAGCAGTCAGGCAATGAGTGCTTCATGTGCATTTTGGGCCAGTGGTCTCACTAGCAGACAGGCGGAACACAAGAGAACAACACCTTGAGAATGCATCATACATCTTGAAAAGTGCATCATACATTTTGAAAAGTGCATCATACATCTTGAGGAGTGCACCTCTGGGGCGTGCATCTAGAGCAATGACACGTGCCATCCTCGTGAGCCTTTTGCGACGCATGAGACGCACACCTACAACGGGCAAGAGCATGGGCCAGCGTCAGGGACGCAGCCCTCCATATTCAAACGCCTTCAAAAGCACCTCTGTTGCATAACAAGGGGCTTGGCTCAGAGGGGCAGGCAGGGACTCAAACTGAAACCCATGCGCGCGCGCATATGCACGCATGCAAACATGCACGCACCTCCGGGGCAAAAGCAGGGGCAAGGTTGAGGGAAGCGGGCGGGAACTCAGGCCGCTCAGGAGGGGGAAGCTCCAAGGGCAGTTGCTGCTGCTGTTGTGGTACAAGCTGTGCCCCACCTGGGGCCAATGGGTTCGGTACAGGGGCAGGGGCTGCTCCCGCAGACCTCTGCTGCTCCTGCAAGAAGGCAGCGCAAAGAACATATCCAGGAGAGGTGAGTCAGACCAGGAACTCCAAGGTATTCCAAGATATAGGAACCCACTGCATGAATGCGTTGGATATGCATGCATTTGCATACATGTACACATGTACACATGTGCGTGCGTGTGTGTGTGTGCATGTGTGTGTGGGTGTGCGCGTGTGAGCACGCGCTACACACGTGGACATTCACTCTATGTCAGTCAAAGGCAGGTTTCACAAAGAAAGGATGTCCTGACATTTCAATTTAGTTAATCAGACGGGACAGGTGAAGCTGCAAGTTTGTACGCCTACATTCAATGACATAATCTGTTGTCCACGGAACTGAAACCAGCAGTTAGGCTAGACACTCCAGCTAAGGACAGACAAGTGCACAGATTCTGAAGAGTGCGCTGTATGCATGGGAACTGTACAATATTACAATAATACAAGAACATGTTTGAAAAATGTCTGCGCTGTATGCATGGGGACTGTACAATAATACAAGAATACAAGAATACAAGAACACGTTTGAAAAATGTCGGACACTGCTGTGATTCCTCTAGGGCTTGAAGGCTTTGCAAGACCCCCCTCCATAACATTTCTGAGCCATCTCTACGGAGCTGTAAGCACATCATCAGATCCCTCAGCTCAAAACCTAAGTTGTTCGGTGTACATGACTGGAAGTCAGTGCCCCATGCGCAGATTTGTAGGCCACGGGGGGTGCAGAGGCAAAGGTACAGCAAGTAAATCGAAAGGATAGTGGCGATGTATGGTGCACAACAGCATAGCGAAGTCTAATTGCCAATCTGCCAGTGGACTTGCAAACCATTTGTGGGTGCCTAGTAGGACATGCCTGAATGAGCAACCACAACTCAGGTTTCGCCAAGTCTGCTGCAATCCATTTTTGTTTGGGTGTGTGCAGATGGATGCAGACTTGAAAGAGGAGCGAGTCCATGCCCTTTTTGTCTGGGTATTGGCACTGGAAGGGAGCAAGGGGGGAGGGGGGGGGGACAAGGGGAAGCCAGCGCCAAGTTTGCCTGCGCCTTTTTTACACTCCTGCCAGGGACCTTTATCCAGGACAAAACACATGTACTCAGGACAAAACTTGGTATCATGTTGTTCCTAGTACAGCACAGTACTCATGTCTCGTCCATGCGAGGGATCATTTTCTCACCTGCACCTTGCTTTACACCAATTTGGGCCACCAGACTTATCACTGATGAGCAAGGAGCAAATCAAGTCTGGATCTTGTGAAAAACAGGGGACCAGGAGGAGTGTGACCCACTTCCAACTCTTACATGCATTCCTCCTTTGTCATGGACTGACAAGCAGGTGGTTGTTTTGACTGGAGACCCTTTGTTTCTTGCTACCTGTAACCTGTGACCCACCTCCAAAAGCCTGCTCCACTCTAGGTCCAAGTCATCCGGGGGTCCTGCAACTTGTACTCCCTTCCCTTTACTTAGCATCTTCTCCTGCCGCTCATTGGCACGCATCATCTCACGCTCCCTGCACACAACACAATTCAAGCTGGCAGATCGATTCATGTCCTTGATTGATGCGCAAAAGGACCCTTGCACCCTTTGCTCAACACTTCTCCTGCCGTTCATCGGAACGCAGTAGCCTACGTATGACGAAAGTTGAATGTTGGATCCTCGCTCTCAACTCGTCCAAGCAATGAAAAATGTAGCATCTTCTGCGAGAGCCTTTTGAGCGTCTTCTCTCCAATAGCACCACCTCCTGCCGCGCATTGACGCGCACTTGCTTGCGCTCCCTGCGCTGTACATAAGGCAGTCTAAATATTCCCTGATGTTCCCCTGCATCCAATAAAACCCAGCCCCTTACATGCACAGCAACCCACACCCCTTTTACAGCACTCACTTGGATCCAGGGGAATGCCCTCTAAATTATCCTACACGACCTTGGCTTTCAGAACTATAAAAGGCCGCAGCACGACCCCATACCCACCTTTTCTTGTCCTCTCTCTCCTTCTTCTTTTCCTCATTCTTGCGTTCCCGCTCTTTGATAGCTTCTAGCCGTTTCTGCTCCTTCTCCTGCAGCCGCAAGGTTCACAGCACCAGCCATAAGGTTGACAACAATATGTATGCATCCAGCTGTTTCTGCTCTTTCCCCTAGAGCCACAAGGTTAACAGCTGTTTCTGCTCCTTCCCCTACAGCCACAAGGCCAGCAATAGACACCACTCAAATGGCACTACTCAGCACTCTCTCCTCTGCAAAGGAGCAAACAGCGTAGCTACCTGCAAATGAGCAGCTGACAATGACGGGTGGGCGCGCTTGTGCGACAGATGGCAACAAACAAGCAGCTTCCATCATCACACACACATATGCACACACACATACACATGCACACATGCTCAACCTCAGGACCCACCTCAGCACGCAGTCGGCTCTTGTCTGCACCTGACAAGGGGGGTATGCCCCGATGGACCATCCCGCTCTGGTCAGCAGTACGAGGTGCCTGCAAGTAAGCGTTATTATTAGCTCATTTTGCACAGATAAGAGGATCAAAGGTAAAGCGAGTCAAACACAACCTCTGCGCACTTTTCGGCACACCACTTGGAGGCTACACACGAGTGTATGCCTGTTGACACATGGTGAGTGGCTTAGTCATGAGTGCTTGTTACCTTAGCATGCAAAAGAAGCAACAGAGCAACAGAGAATTACTTCGTTTTCCAGCTGTTTGGCCCACTCTGTTCGTTTCATGATAAGGGATGGCCACTTCCGAATAAATTTGCCGTATATGTCAGCTTTCTGGCAGGGAAAAAACAACATACATGGATAAGGCCTATACGTGGCGCATATGGAATTGCCAGCCCTATACATGATGCTGAAGGGAGTGTGCTGGAGTGCAAAGTGATGATTAGATGTACGTCATGTTTCCACATGTACCACTTCAAGAGCGCCGTGAGCCTGAGTAGGTGCGACACATGGCGTCGGCTGCAGCAGAATCTACAAGCGTGCAGACTGGGCTCTGTCAAAGAAGCACAGCCAATATCAATTTCCTAAGGTTCACCTTTTACCAGAACCCAAGCTCTGTCCGGACTCTCCCAGCTCAGTGCTTGCATCACACAATCACAGTTCAAACCTCCTCTTGATGTGCATTTTCAACGCAAGATCTGCCCAATAAATAGGCTCGTTTTACGAATGATTGCATTGTGGCTGATCCTACATCAACGTTACCGAGCAACCTGTTTCTCCTCACGACTCACCCTTCATGCAGGGCCTGCTTTTCAGGTAGGTCCACACTGCCAATGCATGCTCAATTCCTCTTGAGCCCTCTGAGAGCCTTCATTCCCCTCTTTGCTTGCCTTGAATGCAGAGCCTGCTGCACCAACAGGCTTGCACTCCTACCACCTCTCCTACTCTAACATCCATGCCACTAATGTCTCTCCCTACTTTCCCGCTTGACCGCTGCTGCACACCCTTCAAGGCCTCCTTGCTCACCTTGAACGCTGCACACCCTTCAAGGCCTCCTTGCTCACCTTGAACGCTGCACACCCTTCAAGGCCTCCTTGCTCACCTTGAACGCTGCACACCCTTCAAGGCCTCCTTGCTCACCTTGAACGCTGCACACCCTTCAAGGCCTCCTTGCTCACCTTGAATGCTGCACACCCTTCAAGGCCTCCTTGCTCACCTTGAACGCTGCACACCCTTCAAGGCCTTCTTGCTCACCTTGAACGCTGCACACCCTTCAAGGCCTCCTTGCTCACCTTGAACGCTGCACACCCTTCAAGGCCTCCTTGCTCACCTTGAACGCTGCACACCCTTCAAGGCCTCCTTGCTCACCTTGAACGCTGCACACCCTTCAAGGCCTTCTTGCTCACCTTGAACGCTGCACACCCTTCAAGGCCTTCTTGCTCACCTTGAACGCTGCACACCCTTCAAGGCCTCCTTGCTCACCTTGAACGCTGCACACCCTTCAAGGCCTTCTTGCTCACCTTGAATGCTGCACACCCTTCAAGGCCTTCTTGCTCACCTTGAATGCAGGGCCTGCTGAACCAAGGGGCTCACTCCGCCGGTGCTTGCCTCCCACTCCTGCCTCGATAGCTGCCTGGGGCAGATCATCAAAGTCCCAGCCTAAGGGCGGCCCATCTTCCCTGCGTTGCGTGCAGGGCTCACACATCGCCTGACCCTAAGGATTTGTTTTTGTTCAAACTGCTTTTTCATCATGGAGGCTTGACGGAAAGAGGAGAAGGGCGACAGGTGGGGGGCTTCGGTATGAAGGTCGGGCAAAAGATGAGGGCTCATAGGGAAACTACACAGCAATGTGAAGCACCATTCTTTCTGCCAGACACTTGCCTTAATGTTGCAGCCCGACCATGGAAATAAAAGAACCATGTCGTTTACACACACACACACACATGTGGCAGCGGCAGCATGGCCTCAACTTCCTGCTTCTCTCTTTCTCTCTCTCACACACACACACAAACACATGAGCACGCATGTACACATACATATGCTAGCGTGCACCTGTATGCGGCAGCATGACTCTCTCTCTCTCTATCTCTCTCTCTCCCTCTCTCTCTCTCTCCCTCTCTCTCTCTCTCTCTCTCTCTCTCTCTCTCTCTCTGTGTCTCTCTCTCTCTCTCACACACACACATACTTACACATATATAAATATATGTATATATATACACATAGACAAAGCCGTGTCCATCTCTCTCTCTCTCTCTCTCTCTCTCTCTCACACACACAAACATTCTAACACACACACACATGTAGATACATATAATTTATATATACTTAGATTTGTATATCTGTGTGTAAATACACACATTCATGTGTCAGCACGCACCTGTACGGCTGCGGCAGCGTGGCCTTGGCTGCCTCCTGCAGCGCACGCAGCGCCTCTGCCGGCAGCCCATCCAGGCCTATGCCCGTCTGCTGCTGCTGCTGCTGCTGCTGCTGCTGCTGCAAGTGGCTGCTGCTTGGAAGACCTAGACCTGGCAAGCCAGCAAGTATGGGTCCTGGGGGTAGGGTCGGCCTTGGCTGTTGTTGCTGCTGCTGCTGCTGGGAGAACATGGGCACCAGCCCTGGCAAGCCCGCCAAGCCAGCAGCCTGGACTATCCCTGGCCTCTGCTGCTGCTGCTGCTGCTGCAGGAGCATCTGCTGCAGCAGCTGCGGGTGTGCGACCGCGTGCAGCAGGTGCGGCTGCTGTTGCAGCAAATGCGGCTGCTGCTGCAGCAGCTGGACGAGCTGCTGCTGTTGCTGCTGCAGGAGGGTCCCTGGCAAGGGCAAAGCCAAGCCCTGTGGCGCCTGCAGCTGCGGCAGCACAACCCCTGCCGGCAGGCCAGGTACATTCAGCCCTGCCGGCAGGCCTGGCAAGCTTGCAGATGGGAGGGTGGTCCCCGGCAACGCCCCCCCTAGCCCAGGCAGCACTGCTGCAGTCCCCGTTGCTGCTGGTGCTGCACCGGGTGCGGGGACACCAGGGAGTTGTGCTGAGGGGAGCTGCGCAGCGGGTGTTACTGCTCCTGCAGGAGCGGCATGCGGGGTGGGTGCAGCGCCTGGCGAAAGCGTCTGCTGTGTGTGTTGGGGCGGCGCAGCTGGTGAGGCTTGGTGCGAAGGGGAGGGTTGCAGGGGCTGGGATGGTGCTGCTGCGTGTGCTGGTGCTGCTGGTGTGGGTGTGGGCGCGGCGGCAGGGGCTGCATCTTGAGGTGGGCCTGCAGAGGCGGGTCCAGCGCTGCTGTCCTCCGTCTTTTTATCCTTGCGCCGTCGGCTGCTGAACCAGGTCTGCACGCAATGCGCATAGCCGCAAGGCCAGGACACAAATGCGCATCTTCCTCTCCCTTTTTACAAAGAGGCTAGCGGTCGCGCGTTTTGATTGAAGGCCTTGCACTCCAGCAAAGGCTGTGACCTGTGTGCATCTGTCTGAGAATGTGCGGGCGTGAAGGAGCGCGGCGGGGGAGACTTAGGAGCAAATAATAGAGGAGCATATGTGCTCTCGAGCGCACAAGGGGCAAGTGAATGAATGAAGCCCTCCTTCAACCACCCATCGTACTCTGACGCGACAGACTGGCATGACAATGTTTGTTCAGCCGGCAAGGGCAAACCCGAAAAGGCCGAGTCTGGGCGTGAGAGAAGAGAGGTGCATTTGATGCGTGGGGCATGCCTCCCCACCCAAGATGCAGTCTTGAGATGCAGTCAGGTTGACACTTTTGCTGGCAGTGCACACATTTCTACCAATGTCGCAGAGGCAGAGCTTTTTCATGGTCCGTCGCCAAAACCACATGGACAACCTCTTCATCCCTCAAAACACCTCCCAAACATCTGGGGCTGGCATGTAAGGGCTTTGCCCTGAAAGTTGCTGTTCTTCCCGCATGTCATGTAGACAAGCCAGTTTGTTCTTAGCAACCTATTTATCGCAGGAGCCAAACAGCAGAGAGACTGAGCAGGCCCACTCCTTCTAAAACGCAGAATACAGCGGCGCGCAGAAACAAGTGCACAGCACACAGCACTCTAGTTTACCACAGTTCAGCGCTACGCTGCCAGACACAAGAGAGCATATGTAAGTTGTGCGATAGGGATGGCATCATGACCAGTGAAGGTTTTTAGTTTGAGGCAGGGTAGAGCCCTGCATGCACTATAGGAGAGCGGCTGCTGCATGTGCCTTTAGACATTCCTTTTGTCTACAAGGACCAGGCGTGCACATGGAAGATGTTCTTCTCGTTGTTCTGCCAAAGAGGGGCCATTCACACGCTGAGGTTTGCTTCCTCATCAGCCATGCCCACGCTTGCACCGGACAGATGCTCGCAACGCGCATGGATGGTGCTCTCAACGTGTCTAGTCTGAGAGGCGCTCCTGCTTGCATCAAGACCTGCCCCTCATATGCCAGGCTCATGCATGCGCATGGATGCTGCATCAGATGCATTTCCAAACAGAGAACAGAAGCAGGCAGAGACAACACATGCTGCGCGCACCGAGATCTGCTTCTCATCCAGGCCGATCCGCTCGCCCAGAGAGCGCTTGTGCTCCGCGGGAGGGAAGGGGTTCACTGTAATTGCAGGCAGGCAGCAGAAGGCGCTTGTGCTTGCTGTATTTGCAGAGAACGCTTGTGTACACTTTGTGTACAGTAGGACAGCAGAGAGCGCTTGCGTTGACTGTTTTTTCAGTCACACAGCAGAGGACGCTTGTGCTCCGTGGGAAGGGAGGGGTCCACTGCATTTGCAGTCAGGCAGCATCCACAGCAGGGCACGACTGTGATTGAGCAAACACATGAGGAGCTCACACTAACCAGTGTTCGAAACTGTGTAGGCAAGGTGGGAAGTGGAGTCAGATGGAGGGGAAGCAGCAGTAGAGCAAGGCTTGTGCTGCAGACAGCCAGGACCAAAAACACACAGGCGGGCAGACGCAAGAGGGCAAGCGAAATGGCCCACCCCTTAGGGCCACCCTCCTTAGCCAGGCACATAATACTCACAAGTGTAGCTTGCCTCCAGCACCTCCTTTTGCAGTGGCGTCATCTGTGTGCGTGACGCCTTTTTAGCTACCTCAGTACCTGGTGGGGAAGCTGCATGTGTAAAAGTGGGATGCGGCGCATTGTGCAGGCGCAAGGATTCAAAGTTTGTGGATTCAAAGTTAGCATTGATGAGCAGCTGAGCCTGCCTGTGTGTGGATGGGTGTACACGCACAAGGATCCACATCCGCAGAACCCCGTGGAATGAGAACAGTCAGTAGATGCAAACTGACTGTAGGTGTTGCGGCCATGCTGTTATTGGCATCTTGATGGGAGTGCAGAGCAGCTTGATGCTTGAGCTGTGGCCCCTCGCCTCCCAGATCAGGTGGTGCTTGCAAGCAGGAGCCAGGCAGTCTGATGGGAAAAGGGAGAGGTCATCATAGGGAAAGGCCCCCACTTGTGCTCTCTGCTGGTCATGCAAATCAAGGCCTCCCTGTACCCCCCCCCTTGCTCCCAGCCCGTCCGTATCCTCTGTCCTCAACCCCATCTGCAGCAGCACCCGCAGCACACGATGCCAGTTGCGTGCTGGGCACCCAGGGCAGAGCGTGACTGATGTCGATGCGTTCATGCATAATTCTATGCCCACTTTCAGAGTCGTGCGGAGACCCTGCCTCGCTGCTCGGGCACCCTTGGCCTGCGTAGCTGCGCTGCTGCGCGCACCACGGCAATCCTCCATCGGCTGCGCCGCTCGTCCGTGGGAGGGGGACTGCTCGGGCATCTCCTTTGGACCAACATAAAAACACGCACCCACCTTTCTCGCTGGAAGCAGCAAGCCCTGTCGCGCTCTCATCCTTTCCCTCCCCACTCATCCTTCAAACTAAGCCTGCTGAGAGTGTGGCTGCCGAGATGCGGCTAGCGGTCCCTGTGCTTAACACTGTACCCGGTTCAATTAGTCCAAAAACATTGCCAGCGTGAGGGAAGCAATAGAAACATAAGACAACAATTTTATTTCAAATAATATCGTTCTTAATGCCACTCGACTGCAGCTGTCCTTGCGAAGGGCGCCTTTTAGCAAAAGCGCGAGCAAAACCTTTTGCCCTGCAGATATAAAGGTTTATAATACACTGATGTAGCCCTTCAACATTGTATGCGCGATGCAACGGATTAGCTGCAATGCCTTTTCCTAGGAAGTTACACCGCCTCACGACAAGTGCAAACGGAAGGTGGCAATGAAAACCCAGCGAAGGAGTGTTAAATAATAATCCGGAAGCAGAGTTGATCAAGTTAAAATGGTTCATCAGAGGAACGGCATCCCGAAACAAAAAGAATGGACAAGCTTAAGCAAAAGAAAAAGAAAGGTTAGCGCCAAAAATGGATCACTGTAAGGAAAAGTCGTCTTAGGTGTCCGAGTCTAAGCATCGTCAAAGAGTATTGGCCAAAGCCTCCCGCGACAAGGTATTCCGGATGCGCAAG
Organism: Dunaliella primolecta; assembly: GCA_914767535.2. Classification (NCBI taxonomy): domain Eukaryota; kingdom Viridiplantae; phylum Chlorophyta; class Chlorophyceae; order Chlamydomonadales; family Dunaliellaceae; genus Dunaliella; species Dunaliella primolecta. Next base: position 1,376,457 of record OU611756.1, read on the forward strand.
TCAAACACTGCATCAAGCAACATCAACTGAAGACCAGCAGTCAGCGCTGACACACTGGAAGTCCGTCTGATGGACCCTCATGCCAAGCCGCTGTTTGCAACGATGATCCGCTTCAGAGGCCTGCAGCAGGCAGCAAGTGTGTTAAGCAAAAAGTCTATTGGTGCCGTTGGTGAAGAGAAGTAACGATCAATTAAACAGCCGCGTGTGATGAGCCCAAAGTCGGCCCTCCGCCTTCAAAATTAGCCAGTTGACATGTTGGTGGCACACTCCTTACGCGATCAAGGAGAATCACTGGCCCAAGATGCCCTCAAACACTTCATTATTTAGTCCAAAAAATGTAAGTAGCGTGTGAGGGGTCATAAAGCTAATGCATTGCTGTACATTCAGCGGGAGCTTGGAAATTACAAAGTACATTGGCAAAGGTCCTTTGCCCTGAACTGTTTTCATCAAGCTCGCAAAGAGCAATAACATCCCTTAACTTTGGTGCAAAAAGTGTGTGGGCTCACCGGAGAACTAGCCAAAGGCATTGGCTATAGGAAAAAGTCACAAGCAAAAACAGTTCTCGCTCGTTTGGCAAAGATAGCCAAGGCGGGTAATTCTCAGTGCTGGGCCTTTGAACAGCTTGACTTTTCAGTGATAGCATGGCCTAACAGAAATAATATGCTTATTGTTATAAGAGTTGAGGTTGCTGCCGGTGGACGACAGCACCTCTGCAGTGGCTAATCTTGCCAGTGATCCGTTTTGCAGTTGAACATCCTCTTGAAGGACTCAAGCAGTGATATGCATTCTCATGCACTCTGTAGGCACATTTTGCCTGTCAACGTTGCACTTGTCCCCCGATTCTTGTATGGTTACTTGGATCAAAATTTACTCCTTCACCAACATTTGCCGGCAAACTCCAACAGTCTTCTAAACGTAACTCTCATGGGCACAGATGCTATTTAGACTTAAAAGCGCGGATGCACTATCTCCTCTGGGAACTGAGGACGAGGTTGCCATTTGGGCATAGCCACCGGCTTTACCTCAGCTCTCTTGGAGAGAAACTTACTGAATCAAGCTTATGCTTCTACAACCCTGCAATAATAATCGTTCTCGGGGTTGTGGAATGGGATGACTACTGCCACCCATTAGTTATCATTTTGAGGGCTGCCAAGTTGCTGAAAATGCGAGAAATGCAAGGGGTGTAAATAAAAAGGAGGGCTCTAAGGTTAAAGATGCTAATGCAAATCTTTTAAATGCCCCTGCACCGTTGCAATTATGTAGGGTTGGCTAATTACGTATAAATGTGAGCACGCCATATATTTGAAATATATGTGGTGACATATACACGGCATATAAATCCTTACTGCCATATTTCAATCCTATCTTTAGGGGGTTTGGAGTTCCAAGTGCCCCTCCAAAGTGCCTCTTTGGAAAAACACTTATCTCTGATCATCCAGTAATGTAGTTCTGAAATATTCAATGTTGGTAAGGGGCATCAAGTGAAACAGGTGGAGGGCAAGCCCCTGTGCGTCGAGCTTGATGCTGATGGCAGGCAATCAGGTTTGAAAAGCAGAGATGGGCACCAAATGAAGCATCCATGAACATAATAAACCTGAAAGCATCAAGCTGGTGACAGCAGTTGAAGCCTGCCTGGTGGTAACAGAGGGGAGAGGTGCTTCCTGGACTGCTTGGCAGGGAGCAAGAGGTGTTGCTAACTGCTATGCAGCACCAACCCAGCAAAGACAGCAAGGAGTGAGCGGGTGGTGTGGGCAGATGTTTGCACAGCTCTGGCTAATGCGCATGGCAGCTCAGTTCCCTCACATAACAGAAGCAGCAGGCTGGCTGCTGTCAACGCATGTCATGAGCTGCGCCAGAACGCAGCTGGGTTGCCATTTGGCACTAGTTGCACCCAGAACAGGAATTGCCTGGCTGTTGCTGCGCACGAAGCATCGCTCTTGTGAGTATGAAAAGCAGCCTTAGAAGGAAGAGGGTAGATGAGGAAGTGATGTTTAGCATTGCCGACTGACCTAGAGGAGGCAGAGGAGGATGGGGGGGATTTATATGGACGAGAAGGGTAACAAGTCAGCTTTCTTCACGATGAGAAGAGGCATGGTGGACAACATGATCGATAAGTTATTGAGTTCAACGATACCCTTGGGCAAACCCTTTCTAGTAGCTGTGTTTCTTTTAGCAGGTTTAATGGGGATATCCCTGAATGTTTGTATGTGCCCCTTGAAAGCCCACAGATTGTTGGGTGTTTGTTTTTTGGGGTTTGGTTATATTTTACAGCAATAAAGCACATCAAGAGCTTTTTATTAACCCAGTTTCATGTCGATCTGAATAAGTTGGAAATTCCATTCTTTTTAGCCAACACATTTACATGTATATCCGCAACTATTACCCGTATGCATCATATTTGAAAAATCCATGTACAGAGTTGGCAAACCCTACAAATTTGCATGGAGAAAATACCTTGAAAAGTGTGTGCATACTTGAGCTTTGTGGAATCTGAAAGTTCAAGACAACTGGCCAAGGCGTTCCGTAAACCCGTGTAATTGAAAAATGAAAAAAAAGGCATCAAAATAGCTGTTTGACCAGGCCTTTCTTGAATGACAGCTTTTCCCACACTTTTATAAAACTACGGGTTGTGGTAAAAAGGGGCTACTGCGAAACACCAAATTTATCAAAATTAGTGGCTGGAGAACTGCAGAATTCCTTTTTAAAAGGGGGTGCTGGGTGAGCATCATCGACTGCAGCTATGGCTTGATGGCTTCCTTGATGCACTTCTTAAGCTTTGTTTTGATGAGCACAATGCGTTTGGCTATGGCTTGATGGCATGCCTGATTAATCAAGGTTTCCAGTTTCAGGCGAGCCAACTTAAGGCCCTTGGAAAATACAAATGTATCAGGTTTCCAGTTCTAGGCGAGCCAACTTGAGGCCCTTGGAAAATACAAATTGCATCATTACCTGTTAAAACCTTTCTCAGCTGTGGTTGCCCGTTTATCTCCAATTGCTTTTGCTGCCTGCGTAATTGTAAACAAGAGCGGCTTTTTATTGATTTGACGCTGACAACAAATTGTGCGCTGCCATGGCAAAGCACATACTAACAAATCCAAGCACAAAGCGCTCATGCACTCGCCACCAACCAGGAAAACGATGAGCCATGGGTGTTTAACCGCAAACTTACGTTGAAGAAGGGGCCATCATAGATACTGTCACGAGGCTTTGCATAAGGCTGTGCCGCAATGGTGTCAACCACATCCATGCCTGACACCACCCTAAAAGACGAATGGGAAACAGCAGAGGCTTAATCAGTGTTCCTTGTCCTCATGCTTATGATACGAAGCAATACACTAGTGCTCGCTCCAACAAAAAAAGGATAAGGAAACAGGAAATGGGCAGGACTGCAAATTGTTGGGCAGGATCAAAGGCAAGCAGGTATCAGGTATCCAATACACTGTCTTAAACAGATCTGCAGGAACCAGTTTTTCTTATCTGCATGCATCTATGCTTGCTCGCAAATCAGCGCCCCTCTGTGCAAACAAAAATGGCAGAAGTGCGGCAAGCATCTCTTTACCTGCCAACAATAAGGTTGGTCTTATCCAATTCCTGGTCAGCTGATCTCAAAATTGTAAATCCCGTGGCATTGGGGGCCTCTCCAGCCTTTGAACAAGTGCAGACAAAGGATAGAGGAGCATCAGGTGAGGCACACAATGGGTAAGAAACTTAGGCAGGCATAGAGCAAGGTGGGAACATAGCCTCAAGCAAGGGCATACAAGCTTGAGCACTCCATGGCTATCTTGCTTGTCTTTGTTGCAGAGCACAAAGCCACATCAGAACATGAAACACAAGAAGCTACAGTGTGACCTCAAAAAGCCCTCTCCTGCCGCATGTACATTGACGAGACATAGCATGGAAGGTGCAAAGCTGACTACTCATATGCTTTTTTTCAATTGCACGCGTTTGAAGGGAGGCTCTGCGGTCTTGTACTGCCTATTTTTCTGACGGAAAAGGGATAACAGAGGTTTGGCTTGGTCACTCTAATGAAGGAGTGCCAATGACCCTTTTGCACTCCTTCCTCCTCCTTGCACTCTTTTCCCAAGAGCAAGAACTTGCACTTCCTCTTGGTAACAACCTGGAGCTCAGCACCCCGACCCTGCAACAGACCACAACTTTTAAATCCTGAAATAAACAGTAGTCAAACTTGGATGCCACAATCAAAAGCCATGCTCTACTCTTCTGCTGTGGACTTACCAACAGCCTCGATTTCCAGCGATGAGCATAACAGCATATTCCTAGGGCTTGGCTTACCTGCTCTGCAACCGTTACAAGCTGCCCCTTCTTGGCAACCAGGCGCTCCTTGATGGGCCTGTGCGCAAGCAGAAGCCATACAGGAATGTCGTTACCTCAAGCAAGGGCATCACATTTGAAGCTTCTCCTGACCTAATGTTAAATTGTCTTACGTAGCGTGAAAAAGTGCCGCAAAGCTTCCAAACACAGAAGTGCAAAGCAAGTACATTCATCTTTGCAACCTACATCATTCATGTCCTACATCTCTGAAGCGCTGACTCATTGACACAGGCATGTTCTACGCATCATGCATGAAATTCACCTTTCTTGTGCCTCTTTAACAATGAGGCTTACAAGACCTGGTTGGTCATGACGCCTTTGTTGCCCATTCAACTCCACCTGGAGTTCATTTAAAAGCAGGCAGGGCATTCACACAGGGATTTAATCAGGCTGTGAAACACAGCATCACCACAGACAAAAACCTGAAACATCCTGGTTTGAAGTCATAAGTAAATTACTTAAAGTAATGGAACGGCACAGCATGGATCTTACGTTCACTCACTTTGAGCACACTGGAAAAAAAACATATTCGGCGTTAATTAAGAGAATGCGGACGACACACAACTAAAAAAAAAGACATTTCCATCATCAAACTTCAAAATGCACTCCCACACTTTACGTTGTGAGCATGCATGGTTCACCTCATCATCGCAGAGATTGGTGTCTTCTAAGCAAAGCTGACTTGATATGCACAGTCTTCTTGATATGCTGTGTTGACAGCTGACAGTCTTCTTGATATGCTGTGTTGACAGCTGACTTGATATGCACAGTCTTCAGGAAGTCATAAAGCCAAATTTATATGCACCGTCCAGTGTAAAAAGACGGGGCGGAGCCTTCATTTACACGACACCCAACAGGGAAACGTGCTCATTGTCTTATAATCAGGGTTGGCCAATTCCGCATCAATAAGCCGTATGCATATCACCTTTTTGGTAGGAAAAGTGCAAAATATACGGCGTATACATATGGACTTGGCCAACCCTGCTTTCAACATCACTCATGCACAAAAGCCGTTGTCTGTGCCTGAGCATTGCTCTGTCTGCGCCTTAGCAATGCAGTATGTAAGCATGCACTATTCTAGTGACCACTGCCCACCTCTAAAGTCTCTATGCTGTCGCCGCCAGCGATCGGGGACACAGCATCAGCCGAGTAGCTCAAGCTCTTGACCCCATTGCATCGCAAATACGTCTGCAAGGCACAAGGGGCTGTAATCTGTCTACAAAGTCCAAAGAAGCGTTGCTTACTGCTTACTGTCTACAAGGTCCAATGAAGCGTTGCTTGCTGCTTACTGTCTACAGAGTCCAAAGAAGCGTTGCTTACTGTCTACAAGGTCCAATGAAGCGTTGCTTCCTGCTTTGCTTACTGTCTACAAGGTCCAATGAAGCGTTGCTTCCTGCTTACTGTCTACAAGGTCCAATGAAGCGTTGCTTCCTGCTTACTGTCTACAAGGTCCAATGAAGCGTTGCTTGCTGCTTACTTTCTACAGATTCCAAAGAAGCGTTGCTTACTGTCTACAAGGCCCAATAAAACGTTGCTTCCTGCTTTGCTTACTGTCTACAAGGTCCAATGAAGCATTGCTTCCTGCTTACTGTCTACAAGGTCCAATGAAGCGTTGCTTACTGCTTACCGTCAACAAGCTCCAATGAAGCGTTGCTTCCTGCTTCCTGCTTCCTGCTTACTGTCTACAAGGTCCAATGAAGCGTTGCTTACTGCCATCACCCTTTGCGATGTTTTGAAGCGTAACGAGCAAGGCACAGTATCTCATTCCTTCATCACAGTGTGGATCATGACTATTGCTCCTATGTAAAACAAAAATGATGAAACTCACTGGGAAAATCCCATCAAAGCGCGAGAGCTGATAATGTACCCCTGAATTGGTCAAATAACACCACACACAAGGAAAGTCGAGGGAATTAATAGTGAATTGCCATACCATTAGTAATTGTACTTTGAAATGCAGATATTTGTGGAGAAGCTGGAGCTTAGAACCTTGGGTGATGCAAACCAACTTGAACTCAAAAAGAATCTTGGCGGCACAGATGGTGCTGAAGATGAATCACTTAGCGTTGCAATTCCAGATCAATAAAGTAAGTGCAACATGAGCACGCTGCAAGTTCTTCTGCTTTGTGACATGATGGTGTTCAATGGTACCTGATGCTGTTCAATGGTAAGTACCCACCTTCTTTCCCCACGGCTAGATCTCGGAAGCGAGACGAGCCTACGTTCACATCTGTGAATAGCTCAATCACAATTCTTCCTAGAGGCTTCCCTTCCAAGTTTACATCTAGGAAAACCTGCAAGTGCCACAGCGCACAAGGTAGCAGCGGTGCATTTACAAAGCAGCTGTTTTCCATCTTCCTGGACTGCTTGCTCAATACCTCTGACATTATAAATCTTTTGTGTCACTTAAAAGGATCTTAAGGGCCCAATCGAGTACTTGAATGTGCTCCATATTGGCAACACGGCATCAGACAGAGCAACATAAAATGTGTGAGCTCATTTGAAGATTGGAGATTTCAAGAGGGAAAAACCTTTGCATACCTTATCACCCTCTGCCTTTGCTGGATGAGGGGCAGCTGTGAGGAGAGAAAGGGACAGGGCTGCCTGCAGCAGCTCACGCTTTGACAAACCTGGCGCTGTCTGCGCAGTGCATTCCTTCTCTATGTCGTTGCTTTGCAGCATGCATCTTGAAGCACCGCTTATGAAATTGACACTCCGCTTCCATAGCTTGGTTGGTGATGCTGGGATCATCATCTGTGGCCTCGTTTGACGAGCTTGCACAGTACCCAACTTATTTTTCCCTTGCAGAAGCATGATGACCTAGGGGAAATCTAACTAGTTAAATCTATATATTTCAGAGTTTTTTTATGGGAGATGTAGTCGATTCAATCTCTTGCATGCTACGTTGTGAAGGACGAGTCAAGACTGATGCAGATATAGATGAGCCATTCTAAACATGGGATTTTTAGGCTGGCTTTTTTCTGGGAAGGATCTGTACGTGAACTATGAGAAGAGCTTTGAGCGCATCATTGAGAAGAGCAACACCATCCTGGTAAGCAGCAACCTGGCTCAATGTGTATTTTTGCCACCAGGGGCATACCCTCATACCTTCCTCTGTGTGGGTTGCCAATTGCCACAACAAATGCAGGGTCTGCACCTGTTGCCACCTGTCGTGCTTCCACATGTGCCTGCCAACAGCACATGTACTGAGAATGTATGTTTATTAGCTGTGCCTCGTGATCATGCATGCACCTCACACATGGTCATTCTTGGCCTTGAATGACCCAGCTCCCCCACTGCTGTTGCTGCTGCGCGCCCATTCGCCCCTCAGGCCCGCCGCTATGCGCGCCGCCAGAAAATGGAGACCTACAGCCGTGCACTGTGGCATGCGTTCACAGTCTCGGTGGTGGCTGGCATTGGACACCTCGTGTGGGTCAGTGCTGTCCGTTGCGGTGCATTGGATATTTGTCACATGACCATGTCAACATGGACCCATGTACACAATGCACGAAGCTGTATGTCTGGGAAACTATGCAGACATAAAAGCTGCTTCCCGTGCATGCTTAGAAGCGGTGTAACAGTCTTGCTTGCCTTAAAAAGCACAGGTGCCCTTCAAGGCTTGCAGGCTTTTAGTTGGCTTAACCCCCCCCAACCCCGCGTTAACATCCATCCATGCAAGGAACATGCTCTATAGCTTGGCGCTTGACAATGTGTATGTGACATTGGCAACCACATACAATTTCAATCGCTATGAAGCCTGCTTTGTTTTCCTGAAGGCAGTCCGCTCTCGAGCCCTGACAGCTTGTCCAGACATGTGGAGAGTCTTCTCTGTGGAAGTAATTCTGTCATTTGCAGAAGACAATGACAATCCATTCACTTCTAGCTGTTCCGCCAGCCCCATGGGGATACTGTTTTTGTGCCTGCTTGCTTGATATACTGCAGTTGAATCGCCTGCCTGCTGGCGCAATGTCCATACAGCAGCACATCACACGCTCAGCTCTGTCCATCATGATCCCCTTTGCAACCTTCATCATCCATTCTGCTTTTGGGAAGGTGAGTGCAGAAAATGATGCATCAAATGATGAGCATCATAAGGAGCCTGCCAACAAAGAACTCCTCCTAGAAGGTGAGGCATTGGAGCAAGGGGGTGAGTTTTCCCACCTTGAAGTAAGCAGCATGTTCCGTGTGCCCTGCAAGCTTCATTTTATGCGGTTCACATCATGAAGGTGTTTAGGGATGGCAACACGAGGAGGGCATCGGGGATGTTTGATTCGGGCAAGGGAGCACAAGTGGGGCATCAGGGATGTTTGAGGAATGGATAAGGGAACATGACGAAGGCATCGGGGATGGAGGAATAAAGAATACGGATGGCAACACGAGGAGGGCACCGGGGATGTTTGAATTATGGGGAAGGGAATGCGATGGGAGGGCATGAGGGGTATTTGGGGAATGAGGGATGGGAAAGGGAACATGAGGAGGGGATTGGGGTTATTAAAATAGAAATAGGAAAGTGAAGACAATGAGGGCAAACGAGGAGGGCATAGGGGGAATTTAGGAACGGGGAAAGGGAACATGGGGAGGGCATCTGAAATTGAGGAAGGAGGAATGGGAGAGGGAAGACTAGGAGGGCGTATGGGGAATTGAGGGATGAGAAATTGTGAAGAAGAGAACACAAGGAGGGCGTGGGAAATAAAACATGAGATTGAGAAAGCGAGGAGGGCGTGAGGGTTTGTTAAAGAATGAGGAATGGCAAAAAGAGCTCGATAAGGGCATCGGGAATGGAGGAATGAGTAAAGGGAAAAAGGCCACGAGGAGGGCATTGGGGATGTTTGAGGCATGGGAATGAGAAATGGGAACACGAGGAGGGCATTGGAAGTTCAGGAATGAGGAACGGGTATGTGAACATGAGGAGGGCATTGGGGAATGAGGGGCAGCTGTGAACACTCAGGAGTGAGGTTCACTACAGAGACGGCGGTGACCCTGCTTCCGAGTTTGCAGAGTTACAAGCATGACTGCTAGGGTCGAGCATTTTTTCTCATTGTAGAAGATTGTAGGGAGGCAGCTGTGCTTGTGCTTCACGTGTGGATTCGCATGAAGCTGCAATATGTCAGGTGTATGCAAGGATTGAAGAGGGACTCATGGTCAGGGATCGGCATTTAGCGCTAAACGCCACAGTTTCCAGCGCTATGTACCAATGCCGCTCCCTATAGCGTTATGTTGTAACAGCGCTATTTACCAACGCTGCTCCCTATAGGTTGGCTCTAGCGTTACATGAGGGTCTTCTATAGCGCTATAGGCCAACGCTGATCCCTACTCATGATGCATACTATGAACATTCCATCAATATCGCTGCTCGTCGCTCCCCGTTTCATGGCACAAACCATGCCATACTTAAAGTCTGCAATCCTAAGAAGTAGACACATTCATAGAAGCCACAACCAAAAAGCAGAGTTGAAGTTAAAGTACAACTCTGCTTTAAATTTTAGATGTGGCTCTCGTGAATGTGGCCTTCAAATGCTGCGTGGATGGACCTTCCAGGAGCTACTCTGGCTTGATTTTTCACCGTGCAAAGGACACCTGGAAATGTTCCCCATGGCCATAGGCAGAAATGGATGGAGAAGATATGCACGCATCCACAAGAGAAAAATTAGAAAGGCAAGACACAGGCATCAAAAGTATTTCCTGCACTGATTAAGGAAGGGAGGATCTCCAGGGCCGAAGCACCATTCATCCCCTTGACCAAAAAGAAATTGGTACTCATTGACTAATAAGCCATTTTCTGTGCAAGTTCTAGATGCAGGGGACATTGTTGTCGAATGAAGGTACCAGAAACACAAATGAATCATCAGGGTTGGGTCATACGCGGGTTTGGGGGGAGCCGTACGCGTTTGAAACCCATAAATACGCGTGCGTCGCGTATATACGCGTATTTAGAGGGCCATTTTGGGAGGGAGGGTCTCGGGTGGGAGAGACCCCCTTGGAGGCACCAACCACTCCCCAGCAACCCACTCTTCCACACCAAGGCCATATCAATGATGCCAGCATGATGAACAAGTCGAAGAATCTACCCATGGGCCTTGAGGGAGCTTGCAGGGGGCTTGCTTGAGGCCTTTCAGCCTCACAAAGAGCTGACGCCATCATGATGCCATCACAGATGCTCCAGCACGCAGGAAGGAAGGCTCCTGGTGTGGCTGTACAGCAACTTGCGCCTGCTCAAGCGCACCCAGGACCTGCTGCAGCTGGGGCAGGCTTGGATGGCTGTAGAGGAGGAGGAGGAGGAGGAGGAGGCGGAGGAGATGGGGCAGGAGGGGTCCAGCAGTGGGGAAGACTGGTTCACGGGCAATGAGAACAATGCAGAGTAGAATCTGGGGCACAACTTGCTATAATCATTGAAAAGAAGCAATGAAACTTGAAACGAGAGGCCCAGGACGGGCCTGCGAGGCACTGCTGACAGACGTGTTTTTCACGTTTGGCAAACAGCCATTTTAAGATACGCGTTTAAACGTCATTTACAACGATACTTAAAAATACACGTGTCACGTATGACCCAACCCTGCAAATGATGAAAATGGGACTGGTTTAGCCAGCAAGTCAAAAGGCATTGGAATGGGGCAGCTCAAGGGTGCTTGCTCTTAACCTGTGTTATTAATCAATTAACAGTTTTGACCTCAGGAAGTAAATATGGGTGTTCCCATGCGTCGACTGCAGTCACGGGCCTTCAATGCAGACAGATCCCATTTTCTCAATCCCATGAGACTGCAGTTCCTCAGTGACTGCAGTCACTGTTCTCAGCTTTTGCTGCGCTTGCTGCTCTCAATGCAGAGACTTTCCATGCTTGAGCCCCTACAGGCACTGCAGTCAGTACGGCCACTATCCTCAGCTTTTTCTGCGAACACTGCTCTCAATGCAGATGATTTCCATGTTTGAGTCCCGAGACAATAAGATGCTCCAACGTTTACACGACTCCAAGAAGAAGATGGTGCAAGACCTGAAGGTGGGTCACGGGTGTCTGGGGGCACTTTGTTGAGAGTGAGAACAGAGCGGAAAAGGCCTTACTTGATGGCATTTATTGCAATTGTCTGGAAAGCCAGACATCCCTGCTAGCTGATGTCGAGAGAAATGTATCCTTGTTGGTCCTTACAAAAGCCTTACGGGTTGTAACCTTGTTGATCCTTACAAACTGTTTTCGGGTTGATCCTTGTTGATCCTCACAAAATCCTTTCGGAGGTGCCGCTTGCCATTGCCCCATTCTAGTCTGTATCTAAATTCACCTGTCAACGTTGAAGTGTCTATTTTGTTCGAGCATCTGACGCTACACAGTGCACCCTCTCCTCTCTTTTTCGCCCAGGACTCCACTCGCTTTGAGAAAACTATGGCACTGATTAGGAAATACAGCCCTGAAGACCAGGCGTCTTTAGCCCCTTCTCCACAGCCAGGTGCGTGCAGCGGCAGCATGCCACGCACTTTTTTGTTGTGTAAAACCTTGCAGCATTTTAAGCTTGGTAGCCCTGTGTTTCTCCACAGCCGGGTGAGCGCAGCTAAAGCAATTTTGTGCACATTGTTGCAGCGTCTGATTCTGCTGTGTTTCTGGATCAGGGCCCTGCAAAGGAATGCTGCTGTGGAGTCTCATCAAATCTGCTTCATCCCCTTGCCAAATCTGCTGTGGAGTCTTGCCATTCCTGCCGTGTTGCCTCCCCAAATCTGGCTCCCTCTAAAGCCCCTTGCTCTCTCCCCCTCCCCCTCCTTTCTCTCTTGCAGGGCCTCCTCCAGCCACCCTCAGCACACTACCCTTTTTTTGAATTTTTTCCTCTTTTCCCTATCATCACTTCCATAATGCCTCTTTCTGGGCCTTTCCCTTTTCTCCCTTTCTTAACCCGTTTCTCTCGACCATCTCACCCCTTTTGCAGTGCCCCTTCCCATCACCCCTGCCACAAAACGGATGAAGCAGCAGGGCCTGCCCTTCCCTACCCCGCCATCCCAATTGCTGTCAGCAGCAGCAGGGGCAGGCAAAGCCCTGTTCCCGATGTTTGACTCCCTCGCCACCAACATGATTGGAGACAACCCGCAGCTGGTTGCACACCTTAGGTGCGGCGGAGGCGCGCCCCTGATGCTTTATCTGGCACACTCCTTGTGAGGGTTCCTTTGTGATGCTCCTTGGTATTGTCTCTAACGATGGTGTCTGATGTCCAGTGCTGACCACTTTGTTTTGCTGGCCAACAGCATGGCATGAGATGTTCTACAGCATGGCACGATCTGTCCCACAGCATGGCATGAGATGTTCCACAGCATGGCATGAGACGTCCCACACCATGGCATGAGACGTCCCACACCATGGCATGAGACGTCCCACACCATGGCATGAGACGTCCCACAGCATGGCATGAGATGTCCCACACCATGGCATGAGATGTTCCACAGCATGGCATGATCTGTCCCACAGCATGGCATGATCTGTCCCACACCATGGCATGATCCGTCCCACACCATGGCATGAGACGTCCCACAGCATGGCATGAGATGTTCCACAGCATGGCATGAGACGTCCCACAGCATGGCATGAGATGTTCTACAGCATGGCATGAGATGTCCCACAGCATGGCATGAGATGTCCCACAGCATGGCATGATCTGTCCCACAGCATGGCATGATCTGTCCCACAGCATGGCATGATCTGTCCCACAGCATGGCATGATCTGTCCCACAGCATGGCATGATCTGTGCCACAGCATGGCATGAGACGCCCCGCGCTCTGTTGTCCACATGTGACCATGCGAATTCGAACCACAGGCGGCCATGCTTTGACTCACTCTTCTGTGCTTGTGCTGCGACTCACTCTTCTGTGCTTGTGCTGCGACTCGCGTGTCCTCTTAACAGCCGCAATTGGTCGTGTGGTGTGTGAGCAATGTGTGTTGTCTTTTTGCCGACCTGCTATTTTGTCCTCATGTTTACCTGCATCCATGCACAATGCTATCCAGGCAAACACAAGCACAATTGGCAGCAGAGCAGCAACGCAACGCCGCGCTGATGCAACAGATCCATGAGCTGCAGGTAATTAAGGAATGGGCATATCAGGAAGCTAGCGTTCAAGCCTGAATTATTCTTAAGGTGTGATGCATGCAGCAAGAAGAGATCAAAAAAGTTACGCAGCCAAAAAGGCTGCGTGCATTGAGGAAAACTTTCCCTGACTAGCAAGGTAGCAAGGCTCTCACCCACGGTGCTTAAACTTAAACTGGACGTAGCTAGCCTAGCAGAAACCTGGAAGCAGAGCTAATGAGGATTCGGAGGGTTGTCAACCTCCTTGCTCCTGGACCCCGGCAGAGGCCTCACAACAACAAGATACTGAACTTGTCAAACAATTCCAAGGTGCTGAGAATTCTCCACACAATCGTCCAGGGTGTGGGTGAGGCTATCTACACTGCCCCGCTCCCTTGATCAATCCAGAAAACGTGGCATTGACCCGTAAAGGTCTGCAGGTTACAGATTACAGAAACACAGAAGGTCTACCAAACTTGATGCAAGAACGGAGTGGTGTGCATGTGCAAGTCTGAAAATGCAGATGTCAATAGGAGAAAATGCTGTTGTCCTGGTACGTCAAGGTTTCTCACAACTAACCTGAGTACTGCTCCGCAGAAGTGTTTCACAGGCTTCAGCAGTGTTACACAGACTAGGATAAATCACCACATGATGTGAGACAACACAATATAGTTTGTCTTTTCAACCATTTTTGACTTTTGATATTTAAGAGCTCTGGATATGTTTCTCCCATTCCTGCAAAAACAGCATCTTTTAGCTCAGGTAAAGCCTGGAGTGAGATCTATGGGTCTCAGTGTCTCTAGACGAGAGGAACTTAAAATCAACTTTCTACAGAGACCTGGATGTTGCACTCTGTCCTTCCTCCTTCAAGGCCAATGCTGCATCACCTCAGCCGACGTGAGGGCCCCCAGGCAGCTCATATATGCAGCAGAGTGCATTGTTCATTTCTGGCATCTTTGGACGCTCACAACTTATAATTGTTTTCATTCTTGTTTTCCATGCTTATTTCTTCTCCGTCAGGCCAAGTATGGCATCACGTCAGCCGACATGAGCGCCACCAGGCAGCTCATTGCACCACAAGAGCCACAGAGCCCACCAAAGGAGCTCACGTTTGACGTGCAGGTGGGTGGGTGTGGGTGGGTGTGTCGGGGAAGTTCAGGGGGTTACAAGGGGGTTGGCGACTGCCCGAGAGACACTTTTTAATTCCTCAGGTCCACCCTTTGCACAAGCCCCTGGCTGGGTGTGTGTGTATTGAATATGAAATGTTTTTTAATTACCCAGCTTCTGACGTTTATGAGGAGCTGTTGCCCTCTCGTTTTAAGTTTCTTTAAACATATCCCCGCTTCCTTGCCAACAGTAGACTGTGCCTAGCTGGCCCTCTAAAGCGACCCCAGGCTCAGGGCTGGAGTGCTGCTCCATCCACTCAGCAGACTAGACCTCTGGGGGAGTGAAGGGCTCCTGAAGGGAGGAGGGCAGCTGGGGAGGTCTGGCAGAAGAGTGGGGTTTGGGGGGAAAGCCTGGGCTTCCTGCATGCGCATGAGGGGTCGCCACACAGCGCAAGAGCTTATTGCATGCTGCCATCTTACTGCATGCTACCAGGAGCAGGGCAGGCTTGTGTGTAATTCATGACTTACAGAGGGTGAGCAGAGACTGCGATGGCAGACCGGAGCAGGCATGTGCCCATGGGCAAGGGGCCTCCTGTCCCACTCCCCCTCCTCTCCCTCCTTGTTGTTTGGACCTGGCTATTTTCAACCTAGCCATGTATCACTAATTCGCTTGAGGTTTTAAAGACTTCCGGATGCTACCCGACCCAGTCCTTGAAAAGTTCAGGTTTGACCCAACCTGATTGGCCTCGGGCGCAGGCCAAATCCTTGTATTGTTCGTCAGATTACCTAAAGGTTGGAACCTCCCTGGTGTGTGAGTTTGTGTCTGTGCGTTTGTTTGAGTGTGTCTTTTTTGCAGGAACTCGTGCATGCATACGGCTAGTTCATGCACACCCAGAAATGATTAAAGTCCATGCTGGTTGGGGGGGGAAGGTGTCACGCGAGATAGAAGTGCAGACCTGCGGGATGCACCAGCTGCAGTACACCCTTGTCCTTTAGCTAGATGCAGTTCTGTCCTTTCTTACCTGGAGCTATTATTACCACGGCCCAGCTTAACATAACTGCAGGCAGCGGCTGCTCTGCAATTGCGCACCGCAAGTGCAAGTGGTCTGTGCACTTGTCCTTGATCAATGTAAAGAGTGCTTCAGCATGCATACCTTTCCTTCTAGGCTCTGGGCTTCAATAGAATAATGGACAGGCAGGAGAGAGAGCTCATTCAGTCGGGGTTCTTTGGATGCACCCAAGAATTGTCTTCTGCATGTGTTGCCAGCATGAGGGAAAGGCATTGAGGGCTAAGATTGAGAAATCCATTTGCCATTGTTGTTGCAGCTTGGGCAACCTTGCTGCAGTTGTCCTCACCTGCATATGAATTGGTATGAATTGATATGAATTGATATGAACTTCGTTGATCTTCCTGATCCTCATGGGAGTGTCAATCAAGCACTGATGAAACACTGAGCACTGGCAGAAATGGACACACAACTGTCTCTAGGAGCTGAGCAAGAGTCTGATGAACTTCCGTGCACATGGACACTTGAAAGCGTATCCAGGAAGTTAGCATGAGGAGTTAGTAATGGGATTTGTATGTTAATGTGTGGAGCACATGCAGTGTGCGCGACAAGCTCATTTGGGAAGTGGGCACGGAAAGCTGCATGAAAAGCCAGTGGTGGATGTTGCATGATTGTCCGCGGAGCAAAATCTGTACGTGCAACGGTTTTGGTTGCGG
Source organism: Dunaliella primolecta (assembly GCA_914767535.2). Lineage (NCBI taxonomy): Eukaryota > Viridiplantae > Chlorophyta > Chlorophyceae > Chlamydomonadales > Dunaliellaceae > Dunaliella > Dunaliella primolecta. Next base: position 1,392,651 of record OU611756.1, read on the forward strand.
AAAGGAAAATCAGGGGAAGCAAGGTTTTGAAAGTGTTCCGTAAATTAGATATAGACCACAGCAAGCAGTGCTGGCAAAAGCATGTTCTGGCCTCTGAGTGTGTTTCTGACCTTTGGTGGCAAAGTCGAGCCAACCTAAAGTTTTGGCTTGGATCATGGCTTGCGCCTGATTTGGGATCCGCATGTATCGCTTCTGGTCACATCATACAGCGCAATAAATCATTGCAGCATTGTATAGCACTTAAATATGACAGAGCTATTTACCAACGCCGCTCCCAACAGATCCGCATGTAGCGCTATATGAGTGGCTTCTATACCGTTACAGGCAAACGCCGATCCCTACGCCTGATGCATCTGATACACTGTGCCAGACAAGGGGGGTTGGGCTAAATAGCAGAAATGCTCAGCATGTCCCTCAGGAATGCCCTCAGGAATGCCCTCAGGGATGCCCTCAGGAATGCCCTCAGGGATGCCCTCAGGAATGCCCTCAGGGATGCCCTCAGGGATGCCCTCAGGAATGCCCTCAGGGATGCCCTCAGGAATGCCCTCAGGGATGCCCTCAGGGATGCCCTCTTCTCTACATCTCCAGGCGCCTGAGATAAGAGGGAAAAGTTTGAATTTGCATTCTGCTTCAAGGGACAAGACTGAGCTGCTCAACACTTCAAACTACAGATGCGCTTCGGGATCGGTGTGCTATGCCGTTTTCCTGTACCTGCCTACAGAGCAGCTTAACTGAAGCAAAATGTAAATGAAGCAAAAAGCAGACTGGGTAGGATGAGGCAGGCCTGCTTGCACCTCCGCTATCATGGAGCCATGGATCTGGTATTGGTACGCGGAGGAACCCAAAGGCCAAGCCATCCATTCCATGCTCCTCTTGAATCTGAGTTACCTACACCCTCCTTTTGCTCGCACAGGCCGAAGATGACGAGAACGCCTCCCCCAGTTTCCTCACCGGGCCATTCATCCAGCCCAAGGCGCTGACTTACAGTTGCGGAGACGAAGGCACGCCAGAAAGCAGACTGCAGCAGTCTGTTGAGCTGGCAAACGGGAGCATGGCAAATGAGAGTGTGAGCCAGCCGCGGGCAAAGGGGGAAGGAAGCGGAACTGGAACAGTAGAAGGCAGGATCCTGGAGGGAAGCACAGCTGCGCAGCAGAACCCAGATGTGAGGAGAAGCAAAAGGACCAGCACAACTAGCGCAACTAGTCGACAAGCAGCAGAAGGGCAGAGCACCTCGCAGTCAAGGGGCTCCAACAGCAATGCAATGGATCAGCGGAAGGCAGAGAAATAGTACTGACAAGCAAGATGATGGACAAGTACTTGACGTGAAGACGTGTTGAAGTTGCAAAGGCCTGGTTGTGCTGTGCCAAGATATGGGTGATCTTACTTATTCTGCAGATAGCAGCAAAACTGCAACGAAGAATAAAAGCTGCTGTGGTACAAGGGAGAGGAGTTGTGTGGTTCTGTGCAAGTGTCCATGACAGCAAAGAGATCTGCTGACGCTGTTGTTTTGTGCGCTTCAGCGCTTAGTTTAATATCTGCCCGTTTTATTTTTCCCCTTCTCTTGGTGGAAGGGATGCACGACGCATGGCCCTAGATCTCTTTTTCAAAGAAAGGAAATTCCCTCACTTCATGTAGGGAGTTGTTTTCACTGCCTACATAGTTTTCTTTTCTTTTTTTCTGCAACTACATGCTGACCTGTGCTGGAGTTGTCTTTCATCACTCCGAAAACGGTTACAATGGTCACAATAGGATTTTACCTTCAGTTAGGTAGTTTGGCTGCTTAGCTTGCTCAACTGTTCCAGCCACACACGTAATATCCATGAGTTTGGGAATATATAAATAAAACAGTAAGCCTCATTAGTTTGTTTCTGCAAGAAAGAAAAACATCCTCAGGACTAGCTTAAGTATAACAAAAAGCGCCTGACTCGTCCAGAAAAGTTGGGTCTCTGTCGCGATCTTCAAGGGCCTAAGCTCAATTCACCCTAGGAGAAGACAACTACGCAGGCAGTGAAACTCCTTACATATATTAAGGGGGCCACATTGGTTCAAAGGCCGCTTGAAGATCCCACCACAAAGTTCAGACTGAGAGAAGCGCGGCAGGCAGGTTACAAGAGAAAGAAGGCCTCCAGTCAAAATGGTTGACTGCTAGCCTGCTCATAAAAGAGCAATTATTCATGTAGAAACGGAGAAAGCTTGTTATTGTTTTGATTTAAGAAAGAAGAGATATGATAAGACTATACATGGTGAATGCCAGGTATGTAGGGAGCCACGCTATTGGAAGAGTGAGATAAAGAGAGGAGAGGACCAGAAAATAAGGAAGTATAGTTTAAGCCAAAGAGAACAAACATGGGGATGAGTGCATTTGAAAAGGACGCGTTGCTCATCCTGCACATCATCTTGGGCATCACATAGATCACAGGCAGGGGAAATAGCATCATCCCATGTGGCCTGCTCGACTTTCAAGGTATGGACACGAAGGCAAAATCGAGCCACACTGCGGACAATGTGTTTGAATAAATCCAAGTAGAAATATTTGGCAGATTATAAGGAGAATATGTAACGTGTGCAGGTGCGGCAGGCAGAGAACGAAGGCAGGTCCAGCAACGAGAAAAGAAAAGAAGAACTATGCAGGCAGTGAAAACACTTCCCACCGTGGTTAATTGATGTGACATCAATTAAGGAGAAGGGGATACCTAGGGCCGAGGAACCGTTTAACCCCTTACCAAGAGAAAAGAAAAGAAAAGTCTATGCAAGCCAGGTCCAGCTGCGTGCTTCAAGGAAAGGTCCCCTAACTAGCAAACTAGCTAGGGCCTCACCGAGGAGGTTCATAGACCCAGCCTAAAACAAGCTATGAACCAATGGAGAATAACTAATGAGGGTCAGGCGGGTTGCTGTCAGCCATGCGCCTGCGGGCGTAGACCCTCCTCCTCCTGCTCTGAACTGCCTCGCCCCCAGCGATGCCCCTGCCAGAAGAACCCTGCAAGTATAATGAGTGCCTGGTGTCTATAATCTTTGTTAATGATTGGAGTGCATGGCAACTTAATTGAGAGGCTAATTTTTCTGCGTTATGTCTGGTAAGACCCAGCTCAACCAGGGGAGTGATGGTGTAGTCATTATAGATAGCACCTGCTACACCAAGTAAAATGGTGTACAAGGTCACCTTATTATTTTTGTTCGGGTTTCTAAGACTACGGGTGCAAAGTCTGGAAATGGTACCAGCATGCTGGTCAGCAGCTGTTCGTAGGCTGGGTAAGGGGTTAGTGTCAGGAAAGAATTTAAGTTCCACATAGTGAATATCTCTGTCGTGGGCAGGTATCATCCTAGGGTTAAGATGAGTTGCTCTCCCTGGGATAGGGCGCACAAACTTGAAGACAGCATCATGACGGCTTTGGTGTCGGGCAGAGGGGCCAGAACATTCACCAAGAGAAGCAAGAAAGAAGTCATTGGGGATCAGGAGGGTTTCTAGCATCAGCCCGTGCCTGATCTTGGCGATTAGAGGTGAAAGAAGTATTTTCAAGCGCGTCTGGTGCTAGCAAGTTTATAGGCGTACTGGACAGAATAAGCATGTAGCTTCAGAGCAAGCCTGGTGGCTGTATGAGTGTCAAGACCAAGCTCTTTAAGAGGATCCAGAGTGTGAGGGTGTCCAAAGAGAGCAAGATGATAGCTGAAAGACTGGAGTTCCCGACCTTCAGCAGCAAGCAGAGCCAGCCTGCCAACAAAGGAAAGCCATACCCAGCAGCTTGCTTCTGAGCACAACTTAAGCCTAACCTTAGGCTAAACCGAAGATGCAGCTGCTGACCACAAGCAGGAGCCTATGGAACAGCCCTTATTACACCCCGTGCTGCACTAGTGCACACCAAGCTCGGCCGCCAGACCACAAGCACCACCCTCCACTTGCCTTATATCACCCATACCTCCGCTCGATGCCTGGCCCCTCTTCATCCCTGCCTGCACCACTCCACCAGCGTCCCATGCATGCTCCATACCATTTTGTTAGGTGTGGGCAGGGTCATTTACATCCTTTACACTTTTGAGCCCCTTACAGAGCTTGGTCTTGACACCCATAAAGCCGCCAAGCTTACTCTGAAGCTTCATGCTCATTCTGTCCAGTAAGACTTTAACTTGCTTGCACCAGACGCTCTCTTGAGAACAATGAACACTCATCACCGGGATAGGCAAGGGGATCTGCTAGTAACCCTCCTGATCCCCTATGACCTCTTACTTTTTCCTCTTGGTGAAGGAGATATATGGTGTCTTGGCCCTGGTTATCCTCATTTGATGTGGGGAGTGTTTTCACTACCTGCATGTTTTTTCTTTTCTTTTCTGTGAGTGGAGGTGAAGCCAGTGATTAAATGCACAAAAGGGTTTTTCAAGAGAACACATAGGAACGCTAGAATAGAGGAACACGGCATGCTTTTCGTCTTCTTTGGTCACATCTTTTACATTCAGATGTATGCCCCTGCCAAAGTCTCAACTCTCAATGTGTGTGTATGTAGACAAAAGCACGCAACGGTTCTCAGTATGTGCTCAGCACAGGTAGGGCTTACCTAATAATAATGTACCAACAGACAAAACAAGGCGCGTCATGAACAAAGGTTTCAAAGCGTCACCCAGTGACGATGTTTAGGCTAATTTGTTAGTGTGCTCACCATGCTCTGCCAAGGCATCAGCATTCCACACATTTCGCAGCCTTTTTCTCAAATCAACAACAAACAAATTTCCTATTAAAAGAAAAGACGAGGCCATCTGGGGAGTAGATGAAGATGGGCACAATCATCCCTTCTTCAATCAGTTGAAGAGAATAGAGTGTGATGATTGTTGTTTTAGATCGTCCGGGGTCTGGGCTGCAGGGGTCTCCGAAAATACAAGGGATTGAGGATTCTGCATGGTAAAGCAGAGAGTGCCTCCCTGGGAGCCTCCGGAGATGGAGGTAGTCCCGGGATCGAGCCCTTGTGGCGGTGAGGGGGTTGTCTAAGTTTTCGCACCCAGGATGGCCCCTTTCCATTATTTACGATTGAGGTGTTTACCGCTTGCGTAGCTTCTCCTTTCCTTTTCCTGAGCTGCATGCCTCCTTTTCCTTGATTGGTATAGGGATAGATGTTCTGCCTAACTTGAAGTGATTTTCTTCTTTCTGAGCTAGCTGCTTATAAGCACTTACAAGTCTGCAAGTTTAACCTCCAGCCAGGTAGTTTTTCGGCTTGGCTTCGCTGTGGCGTGCTAGCCCAACAAAAAACGTCCAGACTTGGGCAGAAATGGCAGGCTTTGATTGTCTGCTTTGAAGAAGGATCAACACCGATGAAGCTTAAGTTGGAAATTTTGTGGAGTGTTCGCTTTGATGATCGCCATATAAGACAGGGATGTTTGGAGTTCCATGCTCCCTGAAAACCGTCAGAAATATTGCATCATAATCGTCTTCGATACAGGACCAGAAGAGCAGTGTTTATAGGACCTGCCCAATTGATTCTACTCAGCAGTTGGAACCAGAGTTGGAACGTTCATGACTCATGCTCATGAATCATGAGCAAGCCTGTTTACGCCACCAGGACTCATCATTATCGCAGAGGTCTGAAAGGTAATTTGGGGTCCAAAAGCATACTTACGCTATTGGCGTACTGATTGGCGTATGGAGGCGTTTTAGCGCCTCCTGCCGTAAAATCGGACATTACTACAGAATAAGTAAACACAGAAAAATCAAAGTTGCAGAATCGATCGATCTGACAAAGTGAGACAGAGTGAGCAATTGCAAACAAAGGGACAAATCCCAGCCCTGTCTTTATGGTGCACCAGCAGCAGCAACAACTGTACCACTGAGTAAGTCACTGAGTAAGTCACATGTGTTTGCATGAGTCCATGGACACTCCCCTAACAAAATCAGGCAGGCGAGCATGAGCTAGCATGCATTTCTGTGACACACACACACACACACACACACACACACACACACGCACGCGCACACACACACACACGCACACACACACACACACACGCACACACACACACACACACACACACACACACACACACACACACACACACACACACACACACACACACACACACACACACACACACACGCACGCACGCACGCACATGCGCGCAGGTTGCCCCATCAGATGATTGGGCTCCTGGTGTTAGCGCCGAGGCATGGCACCTCATTGTAGAGGTGCAGCAGGCAGCCAATGCCGCCCTCGCTTCTTTGCGCTGATCCTGGTGTTGCTGGTGGGCCTGTGCCAGGCAGCCTCGGAGTCTGATTGGAACCGCACAAGAAAAAACCAACCGCGTCCCACAATTCTGCAGCATGAATTCAAAGGTGGGGTAAACAGCAAGGCAGGCTTTAAGCTCAATTCCACGACTAATTGTGCTGTTAAAACACCACCCTCTCAACAGATATGCAGTCCAGCTAACCTGCATGGACATGCACGTGCCTGCACCACCCGGCATATACACATGCGTAGCAACTCATGAACCAAGGCTTCAGTGCCTGTCCCTGCTCCTTTCAACCAAAAGAGCTGTGGCCTCACTTGATCTATATGTGTGGAGTGCGCTTGCCTGATGCGTAGGTGAAGGCAACACAACTTGAGTGATCTCTTTTATTTAAAAACTTGGCCACCCCCCTCATGTTTCTCCTACCTCTTGGCACCTTGCTTTTACAGCAGGGAGTCTGCTATCATCTCCCAGATCCCTGGCATGTTTACCACACCACAGAGAGTGGAACACACCACCACTACACCATACCACACCACAAGCAGTGAAGCACACCACACCACACCACACCGCAGACAGTGAAACACCACCACACCATACCACACCACAGCACAGATAGTGGAAACAGAGATTTCAAGGTTGACATGTGTCACTCCTTGCGCAGATGCTCAAACGGGGCTATCCTTCAACAGCTCAAGGGTTGCCTACCACTGGGTCATCACATCATGCAACCTCAGGTAAACCTATTGGTTTTCATGTGGGTGGGGCTCCTCTTATACATAAAAGGATCAGAATTTCTCAAGGATCTTTAAAAGGAGGGGCGCTCAGCGCCAAAGGCGCTTTCTTGCTGTGGGTCCATTCTAGGTCCTCCCTGGTGATGTGACTTCATACTGCTGTGGGACCCCCCTACCCTTGATTAGTCTGTACAGCATCGAAGAGTAGTCCCCCACTCCTTTCTGGCAGCTCTTATAAGAGCAGCTTGGGGCTCGACTGGCTGGACAGGTTGCTTTGTAGGGTTGAAATGTCCATCAGGCAGTCAAAGACAAAGCTTTGAGCAGTGCTTGACCCAGCAAAAAAAGTTTTACTTTGAGCAATATAGCCCAGAGCGCAGGTATGCAGGTGATCAAGGCGCCACAGTCGTACGACTCAGACTTCAAATGATGTAGGATCAACTGTGATAACCTTTGCGAATACATTTTCTGGTTTGCAGATATGTTTGTATGACTGTTGAAACACTGGAGGGGTTGCCACTTACTGAAGTGGTCACTATGCCGTACGCAATGTGCTGTGTCCGCCAGATTTTCTTCTGTCAGGGTCCAGCAAAGTGCAGAGGTTGAGCAATGCTCAATGAATGTCTGCAGTTTATTTGGAATCCAACATGCACGACTACGGTCCCAAGAGGTAAAGCCCTTTGCATATCAAATTGCTGCTGCCAATCCTGCCAGTGCTATAAGATCCCAGTGCTATAAGATGATTGGAACTCCTGCTCTGTTGCCTTGGCCTTCGGGCAGGCATACATGAGCACTCTCACAAGCGGAAGCAAGAGAAGAGAGATCAGTGGAGTATACAGCATTTTCTAAGGTTGCAGGTAGCCTCAAAACAGCCCAATTGATCGTACAGGGAAGGGAAGGGAAGGGTTACACAGCTGTGCCTGCCTGCGGGGGCAGCTTAGCTGAAGCAAAACGTGCCTGCAACCAAACCTGATTGATCATGCAGGCCGTCCGACCAAGGGTTACAGGGGGGTTGGCCTACAGCCCGAGAATCTGGCTGATCGGCTGCTGGTGAAACATTCCCATCCAGCATCAAAAATTGAAACCAGTTCAGACACAAATTTTGAAAGGCCGTCCCAAGGGGATCTAAAATTAGTTATGGTTTGGCTTGCCAGATTTTTTTGCGCCTGGGGCTTTGCCAGTGAGTATGTTTTGAGTGTTTTAAAGTGCTTTGTGAGTTTTAAGCAGAAGGTCTTCCACGTATTCAGGGAGCAATTGTTGAAATGAAAGGCGTTACTCCTTACATGCGCGATTCTTCCACTGCCAGGCGAAAGTTTGTAGTTAGTTTGCTTGCTCAAATTCTTCTTTGCCTCAAGAGTAACCAAATCAAGGCGCATTCATTTGGTACATCATATAGGCAACTGGTCAAGCACGTGCAAAGAAGCGTTGTGAGTGCATGTGTGTGTGTGGTTTGTGTTTGTGTGTGTGTATGTGTGTATGTGTGTGTGCAGGCGCGCGCATGTTCGCAAGTGTGCATGCATGCATGCATGCATGTGCGTAACTGAATGCATGCATGCATGTTTGTGCATATGAGTGAGGGCGAGCTTTCCATATGGGCCAAGAGAGGACTGTGGTCAGAATGGACCTCACTCATTGAGAGCCTGGCATGCTGTCCGTGCTTGAGCAGAGGGGTGGGATGCACCAGGTGCTGATCCTCACACTGCTCCTCTCTTTACGGGGCGTCCACGGCTCACCCTGCCTGCAATAGCTCTTAACCTTGTGCCTGGATGTATTGTGATTCAGAATGTTTCTGGGGCTGCCCAAAATCCCCCTGCTGCGCCCCTGCAAGTGTTGGTTTGCCTGGAAGCATTATGCACTTGCCCTTTGGGACAAAGCGGAATCAATGGGGGGAGTTTTGTTGCAAAAATGTTTGCTTGTGATCTCTGAGGCGCCTGGCCCTCCTCCCTAAGGCACCTGGCCCTCTTTCCTAAGGCACCTCCTTAAGGTACCTGGCCCTCCTATAGGGTGATGTGGGTGCAGCTCCTCACCATCAAGTTTCTGTGCCAGAAAGGCATGTTACAAGCCAGGCAGCAACAACGGCAGTAAGAGCAGCATAGTGAAACAAGATGAAGCGAGTGTGTATGTTGGGCAGCCATGAAACTGTGAATGTGTGCTCTGGAGCCCTCGCAAAGCCTGGATGTTTCCTGGAGATGTAACAGAAGTTGAAGGTGCTTCAAACCATGAAGTGTTGGCAATATCCCTGCACTTCCTTTTCCTAGGCCCCGTACATACTACAGATGCAGGGCAGACTTCATGCAGACTCCATGCAGACTTCACTTACACCGACTGCACCTCCATGCAATACTTCACCTTGCTTGTAAGTCCCCTCCCCCTTCCCTCAAGTACTGTAGGCGCAAACCCTGCACCTCACTGACCGTTTCACAACAATGTGTGCTCTATATCACGGGCCGCTCTGCACCCTCAGTTGCAACCATATGTTTGTGTCTCTCACGGCCTGCTTTGCTTATTTCATGTAATCCTTAATTGCAACGTCGAATCATTGCATCCTTGAGATGTACCACAGGCCTCACCCTGTCCTTCATCTGCTCAGCCACCACACCCTCTTTCTCCGCTACCACACCCTGCTCTGCTTCCACGGGCCTCAATGGGTACGCACCCTGTCCTTCATCTTCTCAGCCTACACACCTTCTTTCCTCTACTACCACACCCTGCTCTGCTATCACTGGCCTCAATGGGCGCGCACCCCGTCCTACACCCTGCTCAGCCACCATACCTTTTTTTCTGAATCCCCATGCCCTGCTCTGCTACCACAGGCCTCAATGGGCACGCACCCTGTCCTTTATCTACTCAGCCACCACATCTTTTTTCGAAATCCCCATGCCCTGCTCTGCTCCCACAGGCCTTAGTGGGCACGCACCCTGTCCTACACCCTGCTCAGCCACCATACCTTTTTTCAACATCCCCATGCCCTGCTCTGCTACCACAGGCCTCAGTGGGCACGCACCCTGTACTACACCCTGCTCCATGGCTTGCTCCATGACATGGCACCCACCACCACCTCTATTGCATGGTGCAAGCACTACAACGCATCCGAGATCCCGCCGGAGCTGTACAACCTGCGCATGAGCAGCGGCATCAACGTGTTCTTTGTTCCCGACAATTTGCGGGTGCGTCCATGGAAGCAACTGTAGGAATGCGTGCCTTGCACCCATGCAAAAGTGCACGTCTGTTGGATGTACTTGCAGAGGGAGTCTGTGAATGCGTACAGGGTAGCTCATGCGTGAGCTTTTGAGTTGGTGGGAGCTTACACAAGGATTTGAGAGTGAACCTGGAAGATTGATTGGTGTTTCAGTGGGTTTTAGGCATCATGTCCCTGCAGTAAAAGGTGCTGGACGCACAGGTAAGCATGCGTGTTGATGGGCAGCCAACTTGTGTTTTAACAGGCAGCTTGCTTGACAGGCTGTCAGCAAGGATTGCTGAGCGTGCAGTCAAGCATGCATGTTGGCAGGCAGCCAGCTTGGCTAGGTAGCCAGCTTGGACATTTTGCAGCCAACTTGGAAAACTGCCGAGCGCGCAGGCTAGCAGTGCAGGCTAGCATGTGCGTTGTCTAGTAGCCAGCTTGGATAGGTAGCCAGCTTGGACAGGCAGCAAGCTTCAGTTGCTAGGCGTGCAGGCAAGCACGCGTGTCAACTGGTAGCCAGCTTGGATAGGTAGCCAGCTTGGACAGGCAGCAAGCTTCAGTTGCTAGGCGTGCAGGCAAGCACGCGTGTCAACTGGCAGCCAGCTTGGAAAGGTAGCCAGCTTGGACAGGCAGCAAGCTTCAGCTGCTAGGCGTGCAGGCAAGCACGCGTGTCAACTGGCGGCCAGCTTGGAAAGGTAGCCAGCTTGGACAGGCAGCCAGCTTCAATTGCTGGGCGTGCAGGCAAGCATGCGTGTCGTGTGGCAGCCAGCTTGCATGTTGACAGGAAAGCAGCTTCAATTGCTGAGCAAACAGGCTGGGTGTTAGCTTGGACTGTTGAGTATGCTCGCAAGCATGCGTGCTATCAGGCAGCCAGCGTGCGTGTTGATTTTGGCAGTCACCTAGTGTTCCTGAACAGGCAGCCAGTTTGGGTAGGTAGCCTGCTTCTTGGGCAGGCGGGCAGCTTAAAAAGGCATTGAGCACGCGGGCAAGCATGCATGTTGTCAGGCAGCCAATTTGGTAGATAGCTGGCTCAGGCAGGCAGGCAGCTTGGAAAGGCGTTGAGCGCGCAGGAAAGCGTGCGTGTCAACTGGCGGTTAGGTTGGGTAGGTAGCCTGCTTCTTGGGCAGGCAGGCAGCTTGGAAAGGCATTGAGCGCGCAGGCGAGCATGCGTGTTGTCGGGCAGCCAGCTTGCGTGCTGATAAGCAGCCAGCTTTTGGGCTGTGGCTCCAAGCTTTCCTCTGCTCCTCAGCTCCTGGGGTGACACCATTTTAAGCTGCTGTGGATGACACCATCCTGCTACAGTGCTTGAGGGCTCGTTTAATTTGGCATGCACAGGTTGCCAGCTCTCACCGGCACAAATGCAGCGCTGAAATCCATCTTGTATAATTCATGTTTTTGTTTCTGCCACTTCCCTCGTTCTCACTGGTTCTATGAAGGTTGTTGCAGCGGTGACCTTGTTCCGACTTTAAGGTGCACGTTTCCCCCAAACATCTAGCCACTGTTGTGAAATCCTCACTTAATGCTGCCCCCGATTCTTTGCTATTTTGAGAGCAGTTCCATTTCTAAGCCATGCTACAAGGATGCGCATATCCCCCAATCATGTTGGTCGCTTGTGTCAGATAGATCCTCAGCTCAATGCTGCCCCATCATCTTGATTAGTTTTCAAGTATGTTCTGTGTCTTGACCATTCCCACAGCCTATCCATCTTGACAGCTTGGTGTACTTAGCTCATTCATTGTAATTCCTGTCTCTCACTGCCTTGTGTCACTACATTACTGTGCCCTGGATCTCCTTTTTATGATGATGCTATACATGAGGGCGCACCCAACTAATGTTTGATGCAAGGTTTGCCATATTAAAAGAAAGCGCACATCAAAAATAAGTCGGGCGTGCTCATGTGTGCAGCATTATCATGAAAAGGAAATCCAGGACACAGTGATGAAGCACACACTAAATATTAATTCTCAAGTGCCCGCTAAGGCGACCTACGCAATGACCCCGAGTATGCCTGAGTACCTTTGATGTGCAGTTTCTTTCTGATCAGGCAACTGCATCACATACATGATCACCTACGTTGTGCGTTTTCTTACTTTAATGTGACGCGCAGCTTCTTTTAGCTCAGGCAACCTACATCACAGCCCTGAGCATGCCTGAGTTCCTATACTGTGCATTCTCTTACTTTTTTGTGACGCGCAGTTTCTTTCGGCTCAGACAACCTACATCACAGCCCTGAGCGTGCCCGAGTACCTTGGACGGCCAGACCTGCCGCTGCTCATCTCAGAGGATGATGTCATTTTCACCTTGGATTTCAATTCAAAGCTGTCAGATGTGAGTCCATGGCACCACCCAGAATGCCGCCATCAGTGAAACTGTGTTGTTCAAGAGAAATGTATCCTCTTCCAATGTCCGTGCAAACCACATGTTCACAGCATCCCCCTTGGGGGCATCATCAATTGAACTTGGTTGTATAATTATAATAGGAAAACAGCCACGGTGTGGTGAAACCCCATGTAAGGCAACCCCATCATAGGAACAAAGCCACAGGACATGGGGTGAAACCCCATGTAAGGCAACATCAAGGACTACGCTCCTAACAAGGTGAAATCCATTAGTCAAAATGCACGACTGTGGACGTGTGCACCTCATCACCATCCCATGCTAAGCTGAATAAATCCCTTGTTCATGATTTGTTATCTTTGCTGCAAGCCACTGTGCTCTACTTGCATGAATTTCGCAAGAACTAGAATTGCAGACCTTGCTTCGTCTCCTCATGCCCGCCCCAGGTCCCCTCTCGGCTTTCTTGCGGCTGCTTAGCTTCTGTTGATGTCCTCAATTTCTAATCTGAGTCTCCTCATGGTGCTTTCTCTGCCACATGATCACTCTTGCATGCATGTTATGCGTCACTGTTGCATGCTCACGCTTGCATTCATCTCAAACGTCGCTATCACTTGCGTGCATGTCAAATACAAGTGCCACATGCTCATGCTTGCACGCATGCCAAAGATATGGAAAGTTATGATAACATGCAACAAAAAGCGCAGCAAATAGCTTGGGCAGCTCTGGTATCTCAAAAATACACATGGCAATACTACCCGTTTGGTCTTGGCCATCATATAGCCACAATCAGTGCGTGAATGCAATTGTCCTTTTTAAAAGGGCGCCCTAGCATATAGTGTGTGTAACCTGCAAAGAAACTTAAATGGTACCTCCATCACAGCTTGCCTCGGCATGTCCGTGCTAAGAATGCACTTTTTTCGCACGGATGTGGACCACTAATGCATAGGTGCATGCTTTAGAATGGAAACATACTGATTTGCATGCTGTGATCGGAACAGGTGCTGGCTGCCCTGTCTGGCACGTTGATAGCTTTGTTTGCTGAGTCATGGCATGCTCATAGAATTGAGCGACCATTCATGGAGCATTCTTACAGTGAGCAGGCAGGACAGCAATCTATTTATGCACCCAGATTGTGATGGCCAAAATCCTTTTCTATTCCTTATATGTATTCCTTATATTGTAAGAGCATTGAGCCATTTGATGTGCAGGTTTGCCAAACCATTTTTGCAGGCTCCCAGTTTGTTTTTTTATCCAATTCCAACAGTAAAGCATGCACATGATCAATCCTGGGCTGTTTCCCTTCAGCTGGACTTCAATAATAAAGGCATAAAACAATAAAGCATGGTATCCTGGGCTGTTCCCCTTTTGGGTTGCCCTGTGTGATTGACGCATCTGTAGGAGCCGCTTTTCCATTCATTCCTCTGTTTCGCCGCGCCCTGAGCAGATGCCACTTTTGCAGTTGATATATCTGCAGTTGCAGCTGCGTTGTGCCTGCATGTACAGTTGCATTTTGCCGCTGCAGCGTCTGTAAATGTGCCACTTCTCCATTCATCTGCAGTTGCAGCTGGTTGTACCTGCAGCTGCAACTGCAGATGAATGAAAAAGTGGCACATTTACAGGCGCTGCAGCGGCAAAATGCAACTGCACATGCAGGCACAACACAGCTGCAACTGCAGATGAATGGAAAAGTGGCAATTGCACTGCCTCTGCAGTGTCCGTAGATGTGCTACTTTTCTATGCATGACTCTGTTGCTGCGCAGCTCACAAAGCAGATGCTGTCGATTGCCAAGGGGCTGCTTTATCTGGCCACTCTGTACTCACCAAGCGCATTTTTGTTCATGCCTCTGATGCTGCGCAGCTCACAAAGCAGATGCTGCCCATTGACAAGGAACTGCCTTGTCCCCCACCCTGTACTCACCAAGCGCTTCTTATTTCATGCCTCTGATGCTGCGCAGCTCACAAAGCAGATGCTGTCCAGTGCCAGGGGACGGCCTTATCTGGCCACTTTGTACACACCAAACCATAAGGTCGCACCTGCGGATGTGGTGCTCAACCTGTTCAAGAAGGCCACTCGCATGGGCAGGCACACGCCACGGCCATGCCAGATCCAAGGCAAATGCCCGCGCAATGTTAGGGTGAGCAGGGTACGGTGCAAGGGTGGCCTGAACCTGATCGCTGTCGTCGTGAGAAAGGATACTGTAATGATGTAGAATGCAATGATGCATGAGGCACAGTAACGAAGGAGGATGACACTGTAATGATGTAGACTGCAATGATGCATGAGGCACAGTATTGAAGGAGGATGACACTGTAATGATGTAGAATGCAATGATGCATGAGGCACATAATGAAGGAGGATGACACTGTAATGATGTAGATTGCAATGATGCACTGAGGCATGAGGCACAGTAATGAAGGAGGATGATACTGTAATGATGTAGAATGCAATGATGCACTGAGGCATGAGGCACAGTAATGAAGGAGGATGACACTGTAATGATGTAGAATGCAATGATGCGCTGAGGCACAGAAATGAAGGAGGATGACCTGAGAGTCCAATCGTTGTTCTTATGAGCGCCATGATAGCACGTGACCATGGCACACATATGATGACCCTTCCACAGCCGACCTGCAATTCACCCAGCGCCTTTTTCACGGGCATGAGGGAGCTACACACATTTGGTTGGGTAGGGCAAAAGGTGAGAAACAAGTGTCGGCAGGCTTGATGAGGTTCAGGGGTCCAGGCAAGCGTGGGTGGGGTGGGTGGTTTGAGGAAGGACACAATGTTGGGGAGTTGCAGCACAGCGCCAGGCTTTTCCTTAGCTATGCTTTTCATGTTGCTAGCCACAGGCTTTTCCTCATGACACCTGCACTTGCGCACTGTCCCAAGGCGTATCGTTATACAAATCGTGCTCCTCAGTCCCTGCCTCCGACCACAGGCTTCCAGCTCCACCAGTGCAAACCCATATGCTTCCCATAGCAATGCCTCCCTTGGCATCAATTGCACGCCTTCAGATCCCCCAATGCATACTCATGTATGCCTCCCATAGTAATGCCTCCCATAGTAATGCCTCCCATAGCAATGCCTCCCTTGGCATCAACTGCAGCCTCTTCAATCCCCCCATGCGTGCTCGTCTGCCACCCTTGTCAACGACCGCAGGCATTCATATCCTCCGATTTGTACATGTATGCCTCCCTGTGCACCGACCGCAGGATTATACATCCGTCAATGCATATCTTTGTTGCCTTCCTTGGCATCTACTGCAGGCCTTCAGGTCCCCCAATGCGTACTCGTATGCTTCCCTTGGCATGTTCTACTCCCCCTTGGTTGTCGAGGCCCTAAAGAAGCACTTTGTTCAGGTGACTCTGGTGCTGATTTGCAGTTGATGGTCGGAAAATGGAATAGCCTGATAGATTGGGTGACTGAGGTGAGGGGCCCTGAAGATGCTGGAAGAGCTTAAGAACTTGACTGACTCTGGTGCTGATTTGCACTTGAAGGTCAGAAAATGGGATAGCCTGATAACTTGGGTGACTGAGGTGAGGAGCCCTGAAGATGCTGGAAGAGCTTAATAACTTGACTGACTCTGGTGCTGATTTGCGCTTGAAGGTCAGAAAATGGGACAGCCTGATAACTTGGGTGACTGAGGTGAGGGGCCCTGAAGATGCTGGAAGAGCTTAATAACTTGACCGACTCTGGTGCTGATTTGCGCTTGAAGGTCAGAAAATGGGACAGCCTGATAACTGGGGCCTGAGGTGAGGGGCCCTGAAGATGCGCTTCACTCAAATGAAGCGTGTGCTCTTTGTGCTTGATGGACCAAGAAATGGAATAGCTTGATGAATTGAGTGGCTGTGGTGAAGATGCACTTCACTCAAATGGAGCGTGTGCTCTTTGTGCTTGATGGACCAAGAAATGGAATAGCTTGATGACTTGAGTGGCTGTGGTGAAGATGCACTTCACTCAAATGAAGCGTGTGCTCTTTGTGCTTGATGGACCAAGAAATGGAATAGCTTGATGACTTGAGTGGCTGTGGTGAAGATGCACTTCATTCAGGTGGCACTTTTGCAAGCTTGCACTTGGGTAATACTTGCACTCTAGTCCGTGCACTTGAAGGTTACTTGCACGCGTTGGGATTGAGCTGGTCCTCAAGACTCAATGTGACAGGCAGACTAATTCAGCACATTGTGTTGCATTAACGTGGACTCGTGTGCGTGTGTACAGGTGTGCTGCTGTGCAGTAAAATAGCATCTTTGGAATGTGTGCATGATGCCTGTGAAGTGCAGCAAAAGGGGTGGACAAGGCTACGTTGCTCAGTGCATGCATGCATAATTGTTTGGCAGAGCTTGCCCATTTTTGGTGACGGGCTCCTCATTCCTGCAAATGGTTCGCATGCAGGTTTACTTTGGAGCATATACGACTGATCGGAAGTCTCCGGTGAGAGTGTGCTCCGCGTAATCGAAGCCTTCTTGCGCTGATTGCTAGCTCCTGTGTTTACAGTAACAGCAGTCACTTTTTTACTTCCTCCAAAAACACTGTGACTGTGGTTGCTTCTTGTGGAAGTTGGTCATTTGCTTTGGCAAGGCTTGATGCTCAACCATACATTGCTGCCCCATTTGCGCGTCCCCCTCTGCATCTTAAACTTGCCTCCTACTGTGCTTGGCCTTGAAACACTTATGTGTTGCTTTTACAGTGTGTGCTTTGGATCATTGTTTTTTTTCCAATAGCGATAAGGTAAGACAGTGAAGTGGGAGGAACAATTACAAGACATCAGTTTTGGACGTGCATCTAGAATCACTGTGTTTGCTCTTGTTTGGCCATCTGCCTGACCACCTCTGATTGCTCTTGTTTGGCCACCTGCCTGACCACCTCTGATTGCTCTTGTTTGGCCATCTGCCTGACCACCTCTGGTTGCTCTCGTTGGCCATCTGCCCAGGATATTTTGATCAATGTGTTCTGCCGGTACCGCTTCTTCTGCTCAAGGTCCAAAAACTGTGAGCTCTTTGGGTAAGCAACAACGTTAATTAGCATGCCTGATTTCTAGCATGTGTGTGTGCGCGTATGAGTGTTTATATTCATGTCACAGTGTCTTGCTTCTTCCATGAATCATCATGTGTGAGCTTCCTTTGCAGCCAACTTGCTTCTTCCATGACTCAGCTTGTATGAGCTTGCATGCGGAGCAATGTGTACTATTCCTGATCTAGCAAAGAAAAAGGGAAAATAAAAACTGTGCATACCAGAGATGGCCACATGTTTTAAGGACAGGTTTCCAGGCATGATTGAGCACACATACTTCAATGCTTGTCATGCAGGGCCATGCCATCCATGATTGAGCACACCGGCGCGTACAGCGCCATCCACAGTAGTGGCAACCGTCGCTTCCACACCACTGCCAACTTCCCCTTCGATGTTGCTTTCCCTTTTGTTCCGCCGCTTCCGCCTGTGAACCAGAGTGAGAGTGCTTCAAATAGCAGTGTGCCTGGGCAGCCTTCACACCAGGCTAAATCTAGCGTATTACAAAAAAGAAGCACCCCTTTGCAATCTCGGCAATGAGGGCGCTTGGACCGGCCCTGGGCCGTGAAGTTGTACAGCCTGCTCTAGCACATCACGCACTGACACTGAGCACGTGTTAATATACACTCAAAAAAAGCATGTAGCGCAGTGCGCACTGACACTAAGCACATGTCAGTACGCACTCAAAAAAAGCATGTAGCGTAGCGGGCACTGACACTGAATGCATATTGGTGTACGCTCAAAAAAAGCATGTAGCGCAGCACGCACTGACACTGAGCACATGTTGGTGTGCGCTGAGAAATAGAATGGAGCGCAGATACTGGATGCATGTTGGATTGCGCTCAGAAATGGCGTATAGTGAAGAATGAACTTACACTGAACGCATGGAGGTGTGCGCTCGTGTGCATGTGTGCATTTAGGTTACGGAGGAAGTTTGAGTTGCAGTTACAATTTAATCTCCAATTGGGTGCTGCTGCTCACCTGATTAGCCATCAAAACTCACGCAAGCTCAGTCACTGACTATCGTGATTATTGTCTGGGGAGGGATCAAATAGGAGGGGGGTGGGGAGAGCCGGGTCTCTGTTCTGTATGTTTTGTTCTATACACCCTTGGCTCTTTCCTGTGCTTCTGCTTTTTATGCCGGATTTGCATGAAAGGCCAGGAAATAGGGGCCAAGCCTTTGCTTTGGGCAGAACCTGGAGGATGGGGCGGTTCTATTGACCTAGACAGCCATTTGGTGTGCAACCTACTATAAGTGTGATACCCTAATAGGCACTGTGAAGCCCAGACTCCTAGGACATGGATAAGGATAAAGATGACAGTGACAAAAGGCCAACGCACTGAAAGCTTGACTGCTTGCCCTTGGCACAGACTCCGAGTAAGCTGAGACTGGAAGGTTTTCTTATTTGATGAGTGTTGTATGTTGCGTTCCGTAAAGGGGTCCTAGATTGTTGGATTGTGCTCTGGAAGACAGGACTCATTCCACAATGCGCCTCCTTTTCTGCCTTACTGATGCCACGAGCGTTTTTGCTTTCCACCGTGGTGACCTTCTCTTTCCCTCTCTATGCTGCCAAACTTGTTTGCTTCACGCTGCTTACACATTCTGTTCCTTTCTCCATTTCCGTATGGTAGAAAATGGTTTGTTCAATTTCTTGTCCTACTCACAAAAGGCTCATAATTATGACCTGGGCATGGTCTGCAAAAGGGAAGGACTCGTGGCTTGACTGCTTGGCTTTATGCTCCAGATGCTGCCAGGTAGCAGATTACAGAAGCATCAGGACTTCTGTCAAAGCGATTGACTGCTGGCTTATTATGAAGAATGATTTCCAGGAAAGGAAAGGAAAGGATTACATAGCTGTACCTGCCTACGTGGGCAGCTTAGCCGAAGCGAAAAATGCGCCTGTATCCAAATCAATCCGATTTGGAGGACAAAAGTATAGAACTTGGTCACAGCATTTCAAGCATGCAGACACGCGTCATGCGCAATAACAAATTTACAGATTTAGAAATTGGACCAGCAGCCACTACGTTGGGCTGATGGGTCTGGTGCTGATACATTCCAGCACACTGAAAACAGACTGTAACCAAAAGAAACTAAAGGGGTATGTCGCAGGATGCGAAACAGATTTTTAAACCACTGGCACCTTCGGCAAAGGAAGAGGAGCAGGTTTTCAAAGGAGCCACGCTTAGAAACAAAATGAAACATGTGGGGCTTACATGAAGTGTCTGGGTTTACCATCCACAGGCCTGTCACACCGAAAACTTGATGAACCTGAAAGGAGGCTGGTTGGCAAAAACAAATGTCACGTGAGAAATGTCTGGTGTGTGTGCAGGTGCAAGGGACAGATGCTAGGTGTGACAAAGGAGGACTCCAAGATGAAATGCATGCTGTTTTCCTTTGTTCTTGCGTTCCTACATGTTCTCTCCAAATAACTTGTGCACGTTTATTTTCTGACTTCCCTTCTCATAGAAATTTTCTGGACGAATCAAGTGCTTTCTACTTTTCTCAAGCTAGCTCTGAAGATGTTTTTCATTTCTTGCAGAAGCAAACTAATGATACTTATCGTTTTATTTCCGATCTCATGGATATTTTTATGTGGCTGGCACAATCCAGGCCAAGCAGCCAAACTACCTGGCTGAAGGTCAGATCCCATTGTGACCAATTCGTGAAGTTATCTGGCATGAGTTTAACTCATATACAAGTTGTATACTTACATAACATACATGACCTTGTAACCTGAGTTGTGCCACTTCTATCTTCTTCACTTCCTCTCATGGTACAAGCATATTGGTTACAATGGGGGGTGACCTTCAGCCAGGTCGTTTGGCTGGTCGGCTTGTGGCTGGTCTCTGCCAGCCAAAAATAAATCCATAAGCTTAAGCATAAGAATTTGCAACATATGTGATCGGCCAATGTGTCTCCTTTTTCTTACAATGAGTTACAATGGGGTTTGACCTTTAGCCAGGTAGTTTGGCTGCTTGGTCTGCTCAACTGTTCCAACTGCACAAAAAATATCCATGAGATCGGAAATAAAACGTCATTAGTTTTGCTTCTGCAAGAAATGAATAGCATCCTCAGAGCTAGCTTGAGAATAGTACTCTTTTCTTAATTGATGTAGGGAGAGTTTTCGTGCAAGCTTGGTAGATCTTTGCGGGTCAATCCCTAGTTTTTTTTAATTGATACAGGGTGTGGGTAATATTAGATTTAGATTTACATGGGGGAACCTTCAGCCAGACTGTTCGGCTGATCGGCCTGTGACTGGTCCTCGCCAGTCAACATAATGTCCATAAGCTCAAAAACAGACGAGAAAAGCTTATTGTTGTGTTGCAAGAGGAAATCAGAAACATCCTGGACACTGGCTTTTGTAAAAAAAGGCTGCTCCATTGAAAAATCACCAGATAAGCAGTTGAACAGGAAAGCGTACTTTCTTCTCAACGCATTAACATCTGCGTCTCTGCACACCAATAGGGCATGAGCCTCATCTTGAATCTCATCACAAGAGCAGCGATCACACAAAAGAGCATCTGAGTATCCCAAGCCGCTGTCTCCACCTTCAATGTGTGTGCCCTAAGTCTGAAACGGCTAACATTCCTCATGACAGCATGTCATGATGTTGAGACAAATCCATGGGTAGTACTAAAAGTCCCATCCATACCTAGAAGGATTGTGTAGAGAGTGATCTCAGTACCTTGAAGTTGTTGGCACAGTTGTTGCTGTGAGGCTTCTAACTGGGCACCGGGTCTTGTATCTTCATGATATTTGATTTCTATTAAGTGGATATGGCGTTTTTGGATGTTGAATTCGTGAAGTTGCCTGGCTGGAGTTGTGCTGCTTCTTACTACTTCATTACGTCTCATACTGCGGAACACCCAATATGAGGAGGGAGTAGGTGGTCTATTTGGGTTAGCAGGGCAAGGAGTGACTAAGATAGCATCAGGGCGGCTGGAGGTGCGTCTAGCTTGATCAGGAATGCTGGGTGAAGGAGGTATGGAGGTAACACACGATTAGGAACTTGCTCAGTGATGTGCAGGTCATGCTGAGTTAGACGATCTGCGCTGCCTACATCCAAATGCACAAGATTTGACCCATAAGAGCCTTCGCTGACCACTTTCAAAATCATTCCGCTGGCAATGTTGTGACGCTCACTGGTAACTGGCAGTTACCATGTTACGGATGGCGGGAAATCATTTTTTCAAGTTCGTCCAAAACTCCCAACTGACTTGGCCAGGTCTGGTTACAGGCCTCTGTGTTTCCGCTCAGCTGCCCTTGTAGGCAGATATAACGATGTAACCTAACCTTACCTCCTGACTGGTTTGGTTACTGTCACCTTTTTTGCTTCAGCTAAGCTGCCCTCGTATGCAGGTACAGCTGTGTAACCCTTTCCTTCCCTTTTTCATGGTGCGCAATGCCCGCAACAAGAAAAGAGGAGACAACATACATCAGGTCTGGCTGTGCAGGACCTGCTGTTGGAAGCTGGAAAAAGTCACAGAGCTGGACAACTCCCCCAAAAAAGCAGGTGTTTTTTGCATGCTCCCTGCATAGGTGTCCCCCAACTGGCGCTTTCCAAGCCTGGGTTCCTTGAAAAGCTGCACTAGGGTTTTGGAGGTTCCGGTTAGGGGACACCTGCCAACTTAGCCGCGGCGTGAACCTACTTTTTAACAACCTAATCTCCATTCCTGACCACCCACTGTACCAGATTGGGTGATTTTTGGTGATTGGAGTCCCTGTATAAGAGAGTAGCATTGCAGAAAGGATGGAGTGAAAAGAATAAGTGGTTGGCGGGTACAGGATTTCAGGCGCTTCCCTTTGGGAAATGCAAAAAAGAAATTTAGACTTCAAGCATCTCTGTTTGGTTCAAGCTTAGGTATGATTTGCTTTTTAATTTACTCAGGAGTTACAGCACGGGATATGGTAGTACCCCTGGGGCGCAACAATCCACCTCCAGAGCAACTTTTCCGACAAGGTGCTGAGTCCCGGTGGATGCCTGAATCTGATGTGATGGAACTGCCTGATGCAGCTACCCTGTATCCTATTGTTTGTGAACACACTCGTAAGATGAATGCTAAGACATCCCCTGGTTTTGATGATATTGCTGCCCCTTTTATTAAATACGCTGAAAAGGGGGTACCAGCAGTGATTGGTAGAGGCACAAATAAAACAAACGTTCTGTCACCTTATATTGCACGTCTGATTGCAGTCATGATGGAAAAGGCTGAGTGAGATTCCTGCATGCTGGAAGTGGCTAAAATCACTCCTCTTTACAAGAAGGGCTCTGTGCTGGATCCAGGGACTTCCTTTCGGAATTATTGCATGCTCACTGTTAGCGGCACCTTGTATAGGCCGTATGCCAACGTTCTCAGGAAGGTGGTCACTGGGTGGTGCCAAGAAAAAAAATCCCAGACACTCGGTTTGGCTTTTATCCTGGCCGAAACACTCTGCAGCCCATATTCATATTGGGGCACTTGCAGCATGCTGCTCAGGTCAAGCGCCCAAACGCACCCCCTAGGCTGCATGCAGCGTTTATTGATTTCAAGCAGGCAAACAGTTCAATTCCTAGGGAAGCAATTTGGACTCACCTTCAGTGCACTTGTATGCCTACGTGCCTGCTGGCTATCATTAAAAGCATGTATGCAAATGATGAGTACATCTTGGTAGATGGCTGCAAGCAAGCACGTGTGAGCCCTCAATTTGGAGTTAAGCAAGGTTGCCTGCTTTCCCCCTTGTTGTTTTCCTTGTACATCAATGACGCGGATTGCTTGGCAGAAAATGTGCAAGGGGCTATTACAGGCACTTGTGATATGCGAGTCACGCACATGCTGTATGCAGATGATTTATGCCTAACCAGTGATGTACCTGATCAGCTCCAACTGATGCTAGATAGGCTGCATGCCTAAGCTCAACGGAAAGGATTGGTGATAAATGCTGCCAAGTCTAAGATCGTGCACTTTATTTCAAAGGGCGATAACGTGCCAGTTTTCACGTTAGGTGGAGTTCGTTTGGCTTGTGCAGATTCCTTTAGATGTTTGGGCATGCTGTTCAAAACAATGCAATCTGCAAGCCACTGCTGAGTAAATGTGTGCCCCTTTCCTAGCTGGTTGTAGACGGATGAGGCAATTCGCATCTGAGCACCATCTGACGGACAGGCCACATACCCTGCTCTGGCTGACTAAAGCATATGCTCTCCCTGCTAGCATGTATGCATGCCAGATTTGGGGCACTATATTTATGAAAGAAGGAGCTGAAATGGACAGTCCTTTGCAAACTGTGCACCTGTGCTTATTGAAGCCTCTCCTTGTAGTAAAGCAACCACTTCTAATTGGTCTGTCCTGCGGGAATGTGGACATGAACCTCAACAGTTTTATTGGTTTCGCGCAGCAGTTGGTTTTTACAATGCTTTACTGCGCAGCAACAGCACTACACTCAGTGAGATACTGCAAGCAGATGTTGAAATGAGCAGTCTTTCCCGTAAATGCTGGACCTCTGCAATTTTGGCTGCATGCACAGGTTTGGACAGGTGCAATACCTTCACTCATTGTGTTCAGTCTAGGCAACCTATAGTCCCGAGGGAGTTTATTGTTGATTTGAGAGAAAGGCTGTGAGGTGTGTGGAATGCTGATGCCTTGGCAGAACATGGTGAACACACGAACAAATTAGCCAAGTAGCATCATTGGATGGCACTTCCTTTGAGACCCTTGTCTGTTCATGGCGCGCCCTTTTCTGTCCCCAGGTATTTGCATCTTGATTCAGGCAAGCGCACGCTAAGAAACATAGCACGTTTTCGCTTACATGCTCATACTTTAAGAGTTGAGACATCACTTTGGCAGGAGCACACATCAACTTGTGATAAATGTGAACAAGGACTCCAAGATGAAACGCATGCGGTGTTCCTTTGTTCTTGCGCTTCTGTGTGTTCTCTTCGAAGGGCTTATGCACAGTTATTTTCTGACTTCCCCTCGTCTTATATAATTTTTCTGGACGATTCAGGCACTTTCTACTATTCTCAAGCTAGCTCTGAGGATGCTATTCATTTCTTGCAGAAGCAAACTAACGAGACTTATCGTTTTATTTCTGATCTCATGGATTTTTTGTGTGCTGTTGGAACAGTTAAGCAGACCGAGCAGCCAAACTACCTGGCTGAAGGTCAAATCCCATTGTAACTCATTGTAACTCAAACATCTCTCAGAGATAATATAAAGGCTTTATGCTTCAGCTAAGCTGCCCTCGTAGGCAGGTACAGCTATGTAACCCTATCCTTTCCTTAGGGAAAACCTACCACAGGGGGTGCGAAAAGATAGTTTTTGGACCTTTTCATTTATTTGAATATGCAGGTCGTTAGAGAAGGAAAAGGAGGTTACAAACACAAGAATTTGGAAGCCAAAATTGCCTAGGTTGATGGGCACTTGCTGGGTGATCTGAGGAGAGGGAGAGTGACCTGGGGTCCTCCAATTTTGTAAAATTTTGGTGAGCATGATATTCTCTGGAACAACAACGGTTGGCGTGGTTAGATTTGAAAATGAGAACCGGGAAAGAGCACATCTAGCAATGCAGGGGAGCTGTCTACCTCTATAACAGTCAACGGGGATCAGGGGAGTTTAGAGTCGCTTCTCTTCATGCGAACAGGTGTCACGCACACAGCCTTCTGGCTGACATTTCATATTTCCCTTTTTGTCATTGTCCGCAGCATATCACGGCATCGGTCCAGACAGTCCAGCCTTGGGAATAACAAGTCACTGTAAGAGTCACTAAGAGTTATGGAACAGTGCAGCACTTCCACTGTTGTACGGCTAATGGATTGTGTGGTGCTTTTTTGTGCTGCACTGCTACTGGATACTCTATGGAACAATACTTTGTTATGGAACAGTGCAGCACTTCCAGTGTTGGACGGCTTATGGATTGTGTGGTAGCCTGAATACAGAGTTGCTACCTATGCCTGTGAACACTCTTGTTTATTTGTGCATGACCTGAGTTTCTTTATCTTCTCTAGATTTTTCTCAGGGCTGTCACGACGAGAGTCTGCTGTGCCGAGAGTGTGCTGCAAGTTAGTTGAGTTAGTTGGACAGTGGTATTTATCCTTGTGGCAACACAGCTGAGGCTGTGTGGAGAGAACCCTTTACTTCACATAGGAACTCGCAGTAACACCATCTTGTTCTTATCATCTTTGTAAACCCAGTCAAGCCCCTAATAAAGTAGCCCATGTGTGAGTAAGCTCACCTAGCCTTTGGAGGAGGAAGCCAGCAGTGCCTCGCCAGTTAAGTGCATCAGTCCAGCATACGAAGTTCAGCCCAATTACCAATAGCATTAGCCAGCAAGCCAAGCAAGCAAGAGTCAAGCCGACTCTCCAGAATCTGCATCACATCTGTCAGTAGCTAGAATCTCCGGCCTAACCCGCTTGTTGCTGTGCGCCACAGCATCAACACCCCTCTTTCTTCTCTCAACACCTGTGCTCTCTATTTGTGCGCGCCGCGCAGTAGTACGTTGTATCATCGCCCACGAGGATCGTGTTTCACAAGTCGCGCAAGGACGCAGCTCTCCGTTCTCGACCATTCCACAACGCAGTGGGTACTTCGTGTGACAATCACATCGTGTGATACCAATGTCAGGGCTCATCACAGCCCATGCAGTGTATGTTGATTACCGGAATATGCAAGTCCAGCACCAGCCACTTAGTGCTCTATCATTCAATGACAATTGTGTGATGATACATGCCATTGGCAACTTATGGCCACCTAGGCCCCAATCCTAATTCAATTCGACTCTCACGACTCTCAGCAGTGTCAGGAACTCACCTGCACAAGACTTGCTCCAGCATCACTACAGCGGAATCATTGCAGACCAACGCACTCTGCACATGCTAAACAAAAGGGGGATAGCACTCAAACCCCAAGCAAAAGAAACAAAGAAAGACACAAGCATGGCTGATCATAATGCAAGGATGGGCATAGCCAAGGCCATGTTATTCAGCCCAGTTAAGCTTTGCGTGCGGCATCAGGCCTACCAACCCTCAAGGGTTGGCTGTTTAGTCTACGCCGCCTAGGCCCGCCACCCCACGGAAGGGATGGTTGAGTAGCCTACATAGGCCATCCAAATCGAGGATGGTGGAACATCCCAGCGGCATCAGGCCTACCAACTCTTTAAGGGTTGGCTGTTTAGTCTACACCGCTTAGGCCCGCCACCCCGCGCGAGGGATGTTTGAGTAGCCTACATAGGTGATCCAAGTCAAGGATGGTCAAACATCGCATGCGGTATCAGGCCTACCAACTCTTTAAGGGTTGGCTGTTTAGTCTACACCGCTTAGGCCCGCCACTCCACGGAAGGGATGGTTGAGTAGCCTACATGTCTGATAAGTAGTCCATGGGAAGGGGGATAAAACAGCATTGTAGAGCCGCCTCAGCCAGCCACCGAGCTAGTGCAAGACCTGCAGCTGGGCACACGGGGCCGTGGCACTCGTGGCCGCGGTGAACCAGAGGCTTGAGCAACATCAAAGTTGGTTAATTTGTCATGCTTGTTGCCAATCAGCAAATAGGTACAAGTTGCATCTGTGTGTCTCGCTTAATCAGCATATTGTGAGTAATCAAATAAATAGCTGGCGGCGCTGCTGCGCCTACTCCTCCAAGGGCTTAATTCATGAATTGGTATTCCCGTAGAAACTAGGTCCCAAGCAGGGGCAAGAAAGAGACAAGAGGAAGCTAGCACTAGCCAACAATCTCCCACCTCAGTTAGTACAGAAACTCAGCATTTAGAGGATCAGTTTTACACACCTGAGGTTAAGCCAGTCACTTCTTATATCAATCCACTAGCTAGCCTTGAAGAAATGCCAGCACCAAGTATTCCAGAAGCAGCCCCTCAGTTCAGGGGTGAGAAAGGAAAAGATGATCTGCACGATTGGGTCAACCAGTCAAAATTGTGGTTTGCCAGGACAGCTTTGCTAAACAAAGGCAACAACAGCATTACAGAGGTTGACTTAGTGGACATCTTTTGCCTGACGGCCTTTAAGGCTGAAACGCCTGCAAGGTACTGGTATGAGGCCAACCGTGCAGAGATCATCGCACCGCCATCAAGCGGTAAGCCCCTCCATGAGCAATTGTTGGAAGCTGTCGAGGAGCACTTTGCACATTTGGTGGCAGATCCAGACCAGGAACTGATAGACTTGCGCTTGCATGGCATGGACCTGTCAACCTTTGCGCACAAATTCCTTAAGGTCTACAAGGCCTCATCTACTAGCAGCAAGAAGGCTAAGGCAATGTTGCTGTTGAAGTGCGAGGAGCTGAAGGAACTGCACTCACGCCTGCTGTCCATGTGTGTAGAGCAGCCTAGGATCACAGTTGAACAACTCGTGGACTACATGCACAAGCACCAAGCCCTGGTCAATACTATGGAATGTATAGATCCAGCCAAGACTCGCAAGGTTGTGGGAATGACTGTGGAGGCTGACGCATCACCTACACCTGCCTCATGCACCACGCAGGCAGTACAACCACCTGCGAAAACCACCCAGACGCGCAACTTCTGCATGCTACATGGTCACGACCCTTCACATAACACTGAGCAGTGCAGGGACTTGCAGGCTATGGTGAGTAACAAGAAGGCAGCCGACCCTCGTGCCAAACCAAACCGCCCAGCTGACCCTCAGGACCAGTCCAACATGGCAGGTGCAGTAACGCAGGAAGTGATGGAGCGTCTGTCTGCAGTAGGCATAGGTCCAGGAGCACCAAGCCGTGCACCTGCCACGCCCCCATTTGGGCCATACACGCAGAAACCAGTGCCAAGGCAAGAATGGTACCCCGCAGCACAGCCACAATCCTATGCACCAGTGCACATGCAAGCACAGCATGCAGGCCCTCAAACTGCGCCTGCCCCATTCTATGCCAACAACATGATCTATCCCGCACGTGCTGGCATGATGTTCAAGTACCCTCGCCATGAGGTCTGTGGCCGCATTCACCCGCCTGATGCACCATGCTATGGAAGGGATTATGACCCGCGTGTGCACATGCGCGCACCACCTGCACAGCCCCACATGCCAGCACCTGCCCCTGCCACCCAGCAAACCAAGCAAGTGCACATGACTCGCTATTCAGCGCCAACTACTGAGTCACCAGATGGTGCACGTTGTGCCTTTGCTCAGACGCCTGCTTCAGATAACATCCAGCCTGTGTGGCCACCTCTGCATGCCTTACTGACAGTGCGTACAGACATGGAACTAGAACAAAAGTCAAGTGTGTGTGCAGCCACACCTGTGCCATTCCGTGCAGGACCGCTAAACCGTGCAGATGTACCAGGCGCAGCACCAGCACCTGTGCAGAAGCCAGCACCTCCTGCTATGGCCACGGTACGCATTAAGGGATCAGAGCTGTCTGTGCAAGACTTTATTGCCATGCAGAAACTTCCTGGCTTTGAGGTGTCCTTCAAGGTTCCCAAGCCAACGCTGATGGGCGCTCTCAAGCGCACTGATCTCCTTGCTCCCGAAGGTACGCCAACACCGTCACAAGTGAGTGCGCAAACAAGCCTGGCAGAGTCCCACACGCGAGCTGCATCACACTCCGTTTCCGATGGCAAAGTGGCAACTGCACCTGAAGCCGCCACCTCTTCAGAGCCATCCTTGTTTGGTTATGATGATGTGCCTGTGTTCGCTGCTGCCAAGCATGGCCCAATCCCAGAACAGCCCACTTTTGACACTACAAAATACATGAATGAAAGTAGCGGCCTGTACAGGCTATCTGAGGGTGTATCCTTTGCGCACAGAGAGAAAATCATCACTGCTTCACGCGTGCTATTTGACACTTGCTCTGAGGTGAATCTCCTGTCCAAAGAGTTTGCTGACAAGAATGGCATCCTGTATGGCCCCTCAACCCACAAGATCCATACCTCTATGGGAAGTGCAGGGGGAGTCATTGGTCAGGTGGTAGGCCCAATCTGGAGCATACTTAACAGAGGTAAAGATGTTGAATGCTCAACTGCATCCCCAGATGGCGTGACATTCCTGGTTGTTGCAGGGGTAAATGACTTGTATGAGGTGCTGCTGAGCACACATGTTGCCCGCGACTGGGGCGCACGCGCAGATCCTGTGGTCAATTTGCTGCAGTACCGCCCATTCTTGCGCACAAAGAATGACCTGGACACATTTGCCAGTGTACCACTGATCAGCACTGGCAAGAGCCAATTGAAAACTGCTGCCACCGCATTTCTGGCCTGCATGACCACTGCTGCAGACAAGTTTGCAGATCCTCAGCATGATGCACACACAAAATCCAGCGTAAGCACAGCTGCATCACATGCATGTGCTGCCCACCAAGTGCCACTGACGCACTCATGCACTACAGCATCCTCTGCTGCAGCCGCCATACGTGCATGGCATACCACGCGCAACAAATACAGCCGAATCAAAGACGTGAGCTTGTTCCAGTTCCCAGCTGACAGACCTAGCCACACACGTGCCCCTGCATACAAACAGCAGCTGCCACTCACAAAACATTTGCCATATGTAATGCGCACTGCGAGGACAACCAACCAGCAAAGCAGACAACCACCGCTTGAGCGTCCAGCTGCACCGCCAGAGATAGCCATGAAGCTCAAGCTGAGCAGTCTGCCCGCATGTGGGGGGTGTGTTCCATGCACTTCGCCCAGTGCACTAGCTAGCACATGCGGGCGAGCCTGTCTGCCCATGACAACCAACAGATCCAGATGGCAGGCATGGAAGAGCAAGAGAGGCTAGCGTAATTAAGGCCTGCCTGATAGGATGCTGCATTCGCTTTGCCGTTGCATCAGCATATGCATGCGATCCGCCCTACCAGCCTCCGGGTGTGGTAGATGATCCTTTTATATATTTTTGCTCGTTGAGTGTATTACATGTTATGTGTGCCCATGTTGTGCTGTCTAGTGCTTGACCTTTGCTAGGTTTGCATGCGAGAAGTTATTCCCTGCCTGGCAATGCTTGAAAATTGTAGATGCTGCAGACTTGGAGATTGCAATGCTGTGAAAAGTGTTGGCCATGAAATTCTGTCTTTTATCTTGCAGTAGGGGGGTGGAGCCAAGCTTGAATTTGTACGTGATGGTAGTGTCTTGCTGTCCAAAAAATTATTTGCTTCTTTATGCCTTGAAATCTCGCTCTCCTTTATGGTTTTGTCTTCACATCCCATTTCTTTGGTATCACTTCGCATTCAGATACTTCATGCTCGTGACAGGGGGGTTCTGGTCATGGGATGTCAAGACACTGTTATGGCTGCGTCACTTTCTCAGCCTGACAGCTGTCACGACGAGAGTCTGCTGTGCCGAGAGTGTGCTGCAAGTTAGTTGAGTTAGTTGGACAGTGGTATTTATCCTTGTGGCAACACAGCTGAGGCTGTGTGGAGAGAACCCTTTACTTCACATAGGAACTCGCAGTAACACCATCTTGTTCTTATCATCTTTGTAAACCCAGTCAAGCCCCTAATAAAGTAGCCCATGTGTGAGTAAGCTCACCTAGCCTTTGGAGGAGGAAGCCAGCAGTGCCTCGCCAGTTAAGTGCATCAGTCCAGCATACGAAGTTCAGCCCAATTACCAATAGCATTAGCCAGCAAGCCAAGCAAGCAAGAGTCAAGCCGACTCTCCAGAATCTGCATCATATCTGTCAGTAGCTAGAATCTCCGGCCTAACCCGCTTGTTGCTGTGCGCCACAGCATCAACACCCCTCTTTCTGGTCATGGGATGTCAAGACACTGTTATGGCTGCGTCACTTTCTCAGCCTGACAGGGCTTCTCTGTCACATAAGAGCCGGGCAGCCAAACTTTATGGCTGAAGGCTTAAACCCCATTGTAACCATTGTAAGAGTCACTTGAATGCATTGACGAGGAAAAGGCTGCAGAGCTGTACCTGCCTACAGGTGGTGTGGGAATTCTGAGAGTGGTCCCAGAGGTGCTCCTTTTTGTATCCCCTCGTATCTGTTCAAGGATTTGGACAAGCATGTTTTGAGAAACATTAGCAGATTTAGATTGCGTGCTCATCACTTGAGAGTGGAGTCTGGTAAATGGCTTGGGGGTTCAAGTATCTGTGATAAGTGTGAGTGTGGGGAAGTCCAGGATGAAAAACATGTGCTTTTCTTTTGCAAATGTGCTGAGGTGCGCGAGCTACGCACGAGATACAAGGACCTTTTTGAGGAGATGTTTAAGACTTTGCGTGTGTTTGCTCCGCCTTCAAACGCTGACTTTATTCCATTCTTGGCTTGCCATCATACTATCACTGATTCTGAAATCAATGCTTTCATAAACCAAGACTCATACAGACTTCTTAGATTTGTGTCAGACTTGGTCTCAATTTTTGATACTGGTTGAGCTTGTTTCACCAGCTGCCATCAGCCAGAGTCTCGGGCTGTAGGCCACCATTGTAAACCCCCTTGTACCTGCCTACCAGGGTCGCCTTGATCTTAATTGTCGTAGGGGGTGTTCTCACTGCCTACATGATCTTTCCTTTTTTTCTTTTAAATTCCATTGCAACGTTGTAACCTTGCATGTTCCACAAACGGTCCATGATACCAGGGCCAAGCGGTCCACGTGGGCAACTGGCATAATCCTGAGATTGACCTGGGTGTGCTGAGGATTGCCGGTGGCAATTTCAAGCACTTACACATGTACGTGCAAAGCCCAAACTTAAGAAGCAAAGTAAACCAAACAGCCATAAAACGTCTCCTCAGGAAGCAGCAAGTAAAACAGGGAAAGTCTGAGTCAAACAGCGGACCCGCGCACATTACCTGAATCATTTTCAGTTAGTCTGTCTGTCTGTCTGTAAGTCACACACACACATACACACAAGTCTCTAATTTAAGGAGGCTGCTCATATGTGCCATGCAGGGCTGTATGTGTGGCTTCTGTACCTACTTGGTCAAATGTGCCGTGCAGGGCTGCGTGTGTGCACGCCCTGGGGAGACAGCAGCCTTATAATTGCATTCAGGGAGCGCTTGTCATTGGGGTCATGCACGTTCCGTCACTTAGGTCAAACATGCCATGTGAGGTCGTGCTTATGTGTGTGGGCGTCCCAGGGAGACAGTGGCCTTGAAATCACACTTCGGAGCCGCTTGTCGTTGGGATCACGCACGCTCCGTCTCTGTCAAATGTGCTATGCGGGGTTATGTTAATGTGTGTGTGTGTGTGTGAGGTGGGGGGGGGCATCCCGGACACATCACATTCACAAACCCATCTACCCTCCCACACAGACACTTAGAGGCCCCCGTAAAAAATAAGGCTGCTCAAATGTGCCACGCAAGGCTGCGTGTGTGGGCGGCCCGGGGAGACAGCGGCCTCAAAATCACAATCAGGGCATGCTTAATGTTGAGGTTACGCAAGTTCCATTACTAAGGTCAAATGTGCCACGCAGGGCTGCGTGTGTGGGCAGCCCGGGGAGACAGCGGCCTCGAAATTGCACTCAGCGGACGCTTGTCATTGGGGTTACGCAAGCTCCTTCACAAAGGTCAAATGTGCCACGCAGGGCTGCGTGTGTGGGTAGCCCGGGGAGACAGCGGCCTCGAAATCGCGCTCAGTGGACGCTTGTCATTGGGGTCCCGCACAGGCGTGTAGGGCCAGGAGCGCTCTGCCCCCAGCACAGACGCCTCCATCTCAGACTTCTCTTGGATCTGCATGGACGTGTGTGCATGGACGCGCGTGTGTGACTTGCATTCATATTGTTGGTCATGTGCTGGTGTGTAGGACAAAATTTCCAGCCCCCAGCACGGCTTCCCTGTCAACTTTGTTTGACTCTGCATGAAGCGTGTGTGACTTGCGCCATCTTGTGGGTCATGTATTGGTGAACAGGGCCAAAGCACTGACACCTCCTTTGCTGACTTCTGACTGGTCTTGCTAGTGTGTGTGTGTTTTGAGACACACATTCACTTGGCACCATGGAAGCAATGCACTGCCTCTTGCACTGTCACGCGCACAACCAACCCACAGGCGCTCATCATGTCTGGAGTCTTTGTTGCCTTTGCACAATCTGAACGGGCATACAGAGTCAGCTCATGCGTGTCAACCAACCACCCAAGTACCCTCTGAGGAAGCTAGGGCCAGAGTGCTCCAAACGCCTGCTGGCTCCCCCAGTCTCCTTGCAGGTGCTGCTTCCAGCCCCTTCTGTCCTACCTGTGCATTTCCACATCATGCATCACAGCTGATGTGATCTGATGTACCTGCCCCACCTGTGCATCTCCTCGCAGGTGCTGCTTCCAGCCCCTCCTGTCCTACGTGTGCATTTCCACATTATGCATCACAGCTGATGTGATCTGATGTACCTGCCCCACCTGTGCATCTCCTTGCAGGTGCTGCTTCCAGCCCCTCCTGTCCTACGTGTGCATTTCCACATTATGCATCACAGCTGATGTGATCTGATGTACCTGCCCCACCTGTGCATCTCCTTGCAGGTGCTGCTTCCAGCCCCTCCTGTCCTACTTGTGCATCTCCACATCATATACCAAAGCTGATGTGATCTGATGTACCTGCCCCACCTGTGCATCTCCTCGCAGGTGCTGCTTCCAGCCCTTGTCTTACCTGTGCACCACCTCCACACTATAACTAGGTGTCTACTTATTCCAGTCCTACCTGCCGCTTCCAGTCCTCTTGCAGCTGCTGCTTTAGCTCTGCTTTCAGGCGTGCACGCTCATGGGGCGTAGCATTGATGATCTGCACATAAAGCAGACATGCATGTGTGCATGTGTGTGTGTGTGTGTGTGTGTGTGTGCGCGCGCGCGTGCGTGCACAGACCCCTGCCCATACTTATGCTCACATGAATTAGCTCAATTGCACCCTTAATGGGGCTCCTGTTTGCTTGCAGAGCATGCTCTCCTCAGCGACAGCATGGTGCTGTTGCAACTCGTCACTTCCACCAATCTCACATGCAACCCCTCCTCCAGGCCTATGCAGCCTAGTATCATTGCACCGAGAGCCCACATCACTGAAAAACCCTTTTGTATCATTGCACCGAGTCCACATCACCAAACACCCTTTTGTATATATGCACCAAGAGTCCACATCACCAAACACCCTTTTGTATTATTGCACCGAGAGTCCACATCACCAAACACCCTTTTGTATTATTGCGCCGAGAGTCCACATCTTGTCTTAGTCCCTTGCCCTGCAACAAATGGAGGAAAGCCGCCACACCCAAACCTTCCCACTTCCTGGTGCACACTCACATCGTACTGTGAGATGTGGGGCGGGGGCGAGAAGGACTGCGGTGTGGGGGGCTTTGGCGGTGGGAGGCCTGGCACAGGGTCATGCATGCAGTCCAAGATCTCGGCCGACGGCGGCTGGATCTGGCGGGGCGGCGTGGACTGACGCACAGGCTGCAGGTGGAACGTTGGGTATGAATACACGGGATTGAGAAGATGACACCTGAGAAGAGGATACCATTTGTGCGCAAGGATCGCATGGATCTGGCAGAGCAGCGTGGACTGATGCACAGGCTGCAAACCGGAAGAGGAGGGCAGGAAGAGAAAGCTGGGTGTGTGGGCACATGAGGCTCAGGGGACGAGCAAGGAGGGGGAGAAGCGCGTGTGAGGCATGGACTGATGCACAGGCTGCGGACACCTTCATGTGAGGCATGGGCTCATGCACACGGCATCGCTCTGTGATTTGCCGTTTCGTGACAGGTGGTATCTGATCCACTGAGGCCAGCCTTCTGCTGTAACTGTGATGTGCTGCATGATTGTGATGCTCAGGCTGCAGACAACCTCATGTGGGGCAAGGACTCATGCTCAGGCTGGGGATGGAGCAGTGGGCATGAACACACGAACTCCAGGAGCAAACGAAGGTGGGGAAAAGACAGTGCCACACACATGCTGGTCATAGGTAAGGTGGCCAAGCGAACAGACAGTGTTCAAGCTGGAGGTAGAAACCCTGGGGAAGGGAGGGCGCATGGGCTGCCTGGAGCGTTGAATTAAAAAGCATACAAACACGGCAATGCAGGAATACAAACACGGCAGCCGATAGAGGTTGAAGGCGGAGGAACTGCTGATGACGTGAGGCATGCCTGGCACACAGCTTGCATATGGGTAGGGCATATGCGTAGGGCCACACAGCCTGCATATGGGTGGGGCATGGCCTGGCATGGCCTTCAAAGAGTATTGGTAGGGCATATGGATTGGGCCACACAGCCTGCATATGGGTACGGCATGGCCTGGCATGGCCTTCACAGCCTGCATGTGGGTAGGGCATATGCGCAGGGCCACACAGCCTGCATATGGGTACGGCATGGCATGGCATACTATGCCATGCTATACGTAGGCTAGTAGCCTACACAGGGTATGGGTAGGCAGTACACGCACCCTCCATGAGTATGGTTGGCCGATTCCATATATATTGCATTTTCCCTGCCAAGAAGCTGATATATGCGGCATATCTATACGGATCTGACCAACCCTATCCATGAGCAGGGACACGCTACTGGACAGCATGTCTCTCCTCATGGATGGGGTTGGCCGATTCCGTATAGATAAAAAGGAGCTCCCATCGTGACAGCAGCATGCAGGACAGCATTGGACTCGTTGATGTCGGATGGTTGAGAGGCACACTCCACAATGGGCAGAGACATGCTGCCCCACAGTGAATGCACTCTCATTGCCACAGCAGCACGCAGGGCAACATAGGGTTAGGTATACAAGGAGGCACATCGCTCTGTGAGCACACGCACACAGTGATACAATTAATGTGCCCTTCCTATGACGGGGGCGGGCAGGCGTGGCGCCACGTGTGCACCCTGTCATGCGCCGCATTGCACCATCACTGTGAGCAAGAGCATACTGTAATCAAAGAAGTAAATGTGCCCTTCATTGAGGCGGGGGCAGGCAGGCGTGGCGCCACGTGTGCACCCTGTCACGCGTCACGTTGCACCATCACTGTGAGCAAGAGCATACTGTAATCACAGAAGTGAATGTGCCCTCCACTGTGGCAGGGGCGGGCAGGCGTGGTGCCACGTGCGAACCCTGTAATGCACCACACTGCACCATAAGTGCTACATGGTACCATGGAATTTGCACCACCACGTGAGAGTGCTCTCACCGTGATAGGAGCAGGCAGGTGTGGTGCCACACTGTACCCCGCGTTGGGCTTATAAGGGGAAACAGGGTACAGCTGGTGGTGGTGGTGGGGCAACTGCTCCTGCTGCCGCTCCTGCTGCTGCTGCCGCTCCTGCTGCTGCTGCTGCTGCTGCTGCTGCTGGGGCAACGCGAATGGGTGGCTATGGGGTGGGGCCTGATGGTGAGAGGGAGGGCTGTTGCGAGGGGCGGGTGTGGGACGGGGCGAGGGCTTCGGGGAAGGTGGGGCAAACCCTACGGTGCGCGCGCGTGAGCGTGTGTGTGTGTGTGTGTGTGTGTAGTGATCAATCGACCTTGTGCTGACGAGATGTGAGCTGGCTAAATTAAAAGAAGCCTTTTACCTGGCTCATGATTGTGAGCCAGCACTAAAAAGGCAAGTCCAGAGAAAGAAAGGTCCGCGCCAGCCAACAGGCCACGTGCATTAAGGAAGAATTCCATTCCTACCAAGCTAGCAAGGGTCTCACCAAACAGGCAGGTCCCCGTGTCGGCTTACAGCAAGCAGCATACCAAGGAAAACCCACACTCTGAGGTAGATTCGTTTCAGCATGCCAGATCTGAAATGGGTGCCAGTGTGCTCAACAGGATGCGGTAATCAGGTGCGAAAGCAAGCAGGGCACTCCGAGCACACGCTGCAATGGGCATGTCGTAGCACACATGCCAAGTGTCCCTCTAATGTTATGGTATGTCTAGTGTTTCTCAGAATGTTCTTGCCTGATGCCTGGTGCCGTATGCCTAGAAGTGATACACCTGATATCGTTTACCTGGCGTTCTATGTCTGGCAGCGCGCCTTTTGGTATGCCTGGTGTTGTATCCCTAGTAGTATGTATCTTGGTATGCATGAAGTCTATTGAATATGTAGCCCTTCATGCCTTCAATACTTCCCAGAGAGACATCGAATTAACATTGGGTAAAAGCCCCTACCTGAACTTTGCCCAGCAAGAGAAGGGAGGCAACCCTGGCCTCTATCCGCCATGAGTTGCTGGACATCTGCGCTTTCATATCTTGAGAAGGCATACATCTGAGGAGCACATCTTGATTTGCTGTACAACTGACCTACACCAAACCTTCAACATGGAGACTCACCAGCGCTAGGAGGCGGAAAGTGGTCCACATGGTAGGGGGGGATAAGGTGTGGTGAAGGCAAAGGGGGCTGGGGCACGCCCTGTGGCGCTTGAGGCGTGTTTGCCCTGCTGCGGTATGGAGAAGACGCACGCACCGCCTGCACAACAGGTGATTAAGAAAAGCGTCGTTAATTTAGTGCATACGCTACATGCAGATGCGTTTAAGGTAAGGAGGGCTGGGGCACACCCTCTGGACCTTTTGAGGTGCTCTGTGTGTATATGCGTGCGCGTGTGTGTGTATGTGCATGTGCGTGTGTGTGTGAGCAAGTGATGCGCCAAAAGAATTAGGACACCTGGCAGTGTGTCTAGCACAGAATGCGTGGTATACACTGCATGGCAAAGGATAGTTGGCGTACGATGCACAGCCAAGCATGGATGGCGAAGGGTGTCTAGCATAGAATGCATGGTAAAGAATGCATGGCAAGGAGTGTATTGCATAAAAAACATGGCAAAGGATGAATGGCAAAGGATGGTTAGCGTAGAATGCACGGCACAGAATGCATGGCAAACGATAAAAAGGTCAAAGATGTTTTCGGAGAGCGTGAGGCATGGATGCCCTGCTCACAGAGAGGTCCACTGGGCATTAGCTTTAAGGATGTGAATTCATTTGGTGGTCTGAGAGTGTGCCAAATAAGAAGGGGAAGGGTTAAACAGCAGGCGGCCTCAAGACATGCTGCTGCTGCTGCTGCTGCTGCTTCTGCTACTCCATCCAGGAAGCACACACCTAAAGAGTTACTGTCTAGATTGAAAAGCATGAAAGCGGGAAATGTTTTTTCTTTGTTTTATTAGCTCTGTAACAGGCAAAGGGCCAGCAGAGCGCCGTACCTTGCCTGTGTTGTCTGCGTAACTCCCGTGTGTCTTACACCCTTTCAGCATTCTGTTGGCCTTAAGCCTGTTACAGGCTCAGCCCCTCACTATCGACAGAAAACAAGGTATTAAGGCTTGCTGCACTAGATCTTCATGCCAAGATCCCATAACAGGAGGGAAGAGTGTGTGTAGGTATTGGACGGCAATGTCAATCCCTTTGAGAAATACATTTGGTATCCTGAGCTTAAAGGGTACTGACTGGGATAAATGGTTTCAATCAGAGAGGGTGGGGGGTGTTCTGATTTTTGAGATCCCCTCCATTCTGAGCCACTTTTCTAGAATTTTAAAATGAACCATCGAATTCCTGAGCGAGCCCTATCCACTGGCACCCTTTTTGAAGTTTGAATCAAAAGGAGGGGTGTCAGTATACATGGCTCAGAGACAGTGCCACATGCGCATGGGTGTGGGCTGCAGGGGATGTGGAGGCAAATATGCAGCAAATCATTCCAATTTGTTATGATTGTGACAATATGCAGTGTGGTCTTGCTTTGTGAAGAGTCAGGAGGGCAATTTGTGGGCTTGCAAGCCTGGTTTGGGTGCCTGGCAGGGCAGGTATGCATGGGCTTGTGCTGCTCAATGTTCCCTCCATGACTCTGCTGCATCTCACTGTTTCATTGCCGTGAGCGTGCAGATGGATGGAGATGTAAAAAGGGATCAGATTGGTACCCTCATCTTCCGGTATGGCACTGGAAGAGGGGATTGAGGGGGGGAGGAGGCACGTGGGTCCAGCCCTCAGCTCACACGTGCCTTCCAGAAGAAACCCTGTTCCTCCAACCTGATCAAGGCCTTGAAAAATGAACCCAGTGATTTTACATTTGCCTATCATTTGCAAAGGTTTTGATCACCAACCATTCGAAGTTGGCGAACGACACAATCATTCTTGTGGGCCATCCCCAAATTCAATTTACGTCTCCCAACACTTCCTTGAAGGCAAAACATAAAACATGTTGCTTGAATCTGCCACATCCCTGTGTGACATCCTCCTGTTTGCCAGTCAATTCGCATCTGCCAACGCTGAGAATACCACCTGAATTTTGATTAAAACAGCATTTCCTTAACGAAAACCGGTCTCATTCCATGGGATTTGCTGCGCGCTAGGAAAAAAAAGCATGTTTGC
The DNA here is from genome assembly GCA_914767535.2 of Dunaliella primolecta. NCBI lineage: Eukaryota > Viridiplantae > Chlorophyta > Chlorophyceae > Chlamydomonadales > Dunaliellaceae > Dunaliella > Dunaliella primolecta. The sequence continues at coordinate 1,432,266 of OU611756.1, forward strand.
ACGCTCAGCCTGCCAAGCTCACCCCCAGTGTCGTGACCCTCCAGCTACACCCCCCATGCTTGCAAGTGGGCTCTATGGTGTGCCCTCAGTATCTCCTCCTCCATAAGGAGAGACTTTTCTCTGCCTGTATAGTTTTTCCTTTTTTATTTTGCTCCCCACGTACCCAGGTGGCTACCTGCTGCGAGCTTGGGGAAAGCTGCGTTGGGGGGGGAGGGCGGGGGGGGCCCCAATGTCAACGTGGCGAGTGCTGCCAACAGGAGGCGACTCTTATGTAATAATTAATGCAACTCGAGCGCACGAGCGGAGTAGGAAGTTGGGATTTGATTTTTGAATCCCTCAGCAAGCCTGAGCCTGAGGTGCAGCACTTGTCAACGCAACCTGTGCCACACAGGGGGGAGGCACAAAAGAGGACTTGCGAGCTTTATGCACTCAAAGGTCACTGCCTGGCGAGACCCTCTGCATCCTCGCCCACTGTACGGCGCAGGTCATATCAAGATGCAAACGCATGTGGTTGGGCGAATGTAACAACACAAGATGCCTGGAACCCTTTGAAACACCTCAAGTACGCCCTGCCTGCCTCACCAGCAGAGATGGAAAAACAACAAATATGTAGGGCACGGATTTTGGTCGCAGCCCCTAGATTGGCCCTGACACCGACTTGGAAATAGGGGCCCTTATTTTGTGAAAGACTTCATGAAATGTAGCTTTATCCCCAGGGAAGCGAGCGGGTCCATAGGCAAATTCATGAGCTCCAGGGGTTCTGCAGGACCCAGCAGCTCATCCCTGGTGCTCAGCATCACAGTCGGCGGCGTCAATGCTGACGTCAGCCCCTGGCGTCAGCCAGAACAAACAGCTGGCATGGAGGTTGTCCATCGTGTCCTGGCCGAGTACTTTGCCTTTGTAGGCCTTGACTTGGAGCCCATGATCTGACAAGCATCAGGGATCCTCGCAACAACCCAGAACCAACCTAGAATCAACCCAGGATCAAGGGCAACATTGCCGGAAGCATTCCCAAGCACTCGCTGCTGGAGTTGAAACCTGAGTGCGTCCCTCTCAGGAATAGAATTTTCCAGGGTTGACCGAGAAGTGTAGGCATTGGGTACATATGCACCTCAACAAAGAAAAATATATGGAGCAAAACATCTGCATGCCTGTTGGTGTGCCAAATGAAAGGAATGCCAGTTCTTCAATGCATAAAGCTCACCCTGAGCTACACCCAGGTGTCCCCAAAACGTCATACCAGTCCCTTCCTTTAAACAAGCACCTCCTATCCAGCAGTGGGTTGAAATGTGTTGAGCAGGATATCACACAAATTTGGCACAAGTTCAAGCGCCTGACTTGCAGCAAGAAAGCTGCCACAGAAAGGCATGCGACAAACAAGACAACAGCACATATGCTCACTTGGAACTCCCGGTAATTGAGGGGCTCTTCTCCAACCTTGGGTGTCACCGCACGCTTGCCCTGGGGTCCCCGCACCTGCGTCACACACAGAGAGGCAAACCACACAAAGGTTGGCAAACAGATCAAGTACAGGCACTGCCTCACCCATGTGCATGAAAGCATGCTTGCCTTGAGGCCCTCACACAGTGTGTCACACATGAGGACAGTACCAAGACACACAGGTCAGCCAAAGAACAACCATGTGCTCCTGCCTCACTCAACGGTTACTGCACACTTGCCCTGTGGGGTCCCCACACCTGTGCCACACAGAGACAAAACCACAAAGGGGTGCCGGCAAATCACATACAGTCTCTGCCTCGTCCATGTGCGTGACAATATGCTTGCCTTGAGTCCCTCAAACCTTGGTCCACACAGAAGTAGAGAAAAAGCACATCGACCAACCAATTATCATGTGCTTCTCCCTCACTGAAAAGGTGACTGCACGTCTGACTCAGGGCCACTCTGCACCTTTGTTCCTCATCCACGTACATAAGGACACACAACTGAGCTAAGGAACAAAGCATTCTGACTCCTAGGATCGCTGCATGCGCGCCTGCCATGGTGTCCCTGCACCTCTGTCACTCACACAAATTATAATAGAAAAGCAGACACTTGGCAAAAGAACATCACGTTTTGACTCCTAGGATCGCTGCATGAGCGCCTGCCATGGTGTCCCTGCACCTCTGTCACCCAAACAAATACAGTGGAAAAGTAGACACTTGGCCAAGGAACATCACATATCGACTCTTACGGTCACTGCACGTTTCACTCACTCAGGGCCCTTCCTTAGTCACACGCAAGGACAGTACCAAAACACACAGGTCTGCCAAGACACAATCATGTGCTCCTGCCTCACTCAAGGCTTCCTGCATACTTGCTTTGGGGACCCTGCACATTTGCCACCCACACAAATATGAAAGGACACTAAACGCAGCCAAAGATCACTATCTTTTAAAGCCTGTCCTGCACTGCACGCTTCACTCAGGGCCCTTGGGAATCTTAGCTTGCACGTTTGCATGTTTTGAAACATCTTTGAGCATGCACTGCACGCTTCACTTAGGGCCCTTTGGGACCTTGAGCTACAAGAAGTGAGCCCCATTAAAAAAGCAAAGGCATTGCTCTCATTTGCTTGGGCAGCGGATTTCATGCCACACCGTCCTGTACCTGGTTGAGCTGCAAGAAGTGAGCCCGGTTGAATGAGTCATACTCTGCACGCGATCGGGGCGAGAGCTGCGCCTGTGCACAAGATTCAAAAGGAAGTCGAATTGAGCTCATGCACATAGAGATTTAAAAATGAGTCATTTGCTACACATGGATTTGTCGGGAGCTGCGCCCGTGCACCCAAAAACGTCATGATCTGCTCATGTTAAAAAACTATTCACTCATCTGTAATGTGGATGCAATGATGGGGAGAGCCAGCCTCTGCACCCCAAAGATGGTTTGCTGTGCTTGAATACAGAATTTGGCTGCCCTCAACACGAGATCTAGTTGAGAGCTGTTTGCAGACACACACACAAACACACACACACGCACGCACGCACACGCACGCACACACACTCCTACCTGCTCGTAATGCAGGTACTGGTTAGGGTCAGGAGGCAGGGCCGAAATGAGTGGCTGCTGGTTGGGAGGGTGGGGGTGGCCCGGCATGGGGGGAGCTGCTAGGTTGAGGGCAGGGGGCCTCATTGGGGCTGCGTGCATGCCTGGAGGGGGGCCCGCCTGATGGTGGTGTTGCTCGTGGGGCAGCATGTCCTGCAAACAAGGACATGCAAGCACATGCATGCACTCTTTGCATTGCAGAATGGGGCCTGCCTGATGCTGGTTGATGTTGCTGGTGGGGCAGCATGCCCTGCATTTCCCAAGAGCAGGAGGCAGAACGAGCGGTGACGTAAGCACTGCTCAGCCTGCTGCGTCCCTGACAGGCAGCAAAGAAAGTATTGTTGATGATGAGCACTGTTGATGATAGTTGTTGATGATAGGCATTGTTTAAGATAAGCATATTGATGATGAACACTGTTGGTGATAGGCATCGTTCAAGATAAGATAAATCGACGATGAGCACTGTTGGTGATGAGCACTGTTGGTGATGAGCACTGCCCGTGATAAGCACTGTTGATGACAAGCATTACCCTGATGACAACCACTGCCTGTGATAAGCACTGTTGATGACAAGCATTACTCTGATGACAACCACTGCCCACGATCAGCACTGTTGATGATGAGCACTGTTGAACAGTGTCCCTGACAGGTAGCAACGATCCCAGAGAGGGCCCGGTGGCACCACCCCGAGCTGTGACATACGCACGGTTGAGCAGTGTCCCAGATAGGCAGCAAAGACCTGAGAGAGGGCCCAATGGCATTGCAACGTGGCTCCCCGTCCTCTCAGCTGAGCAGCAGACATGCAAGACAGCTTGCAGTGTTCAACTGAGGCATGGGGGAAACAGCTCACAGAGGGTCCACTGACACCACAGTGTGGCGCACTGTTGTCTCAGCTGAGCAGCAGACATGCAAGACAGCTTGCAGTGTTCAACTGAGGCATGGGGAAGACAGCTCACAGAGGGTCCACTGACACCACAGTGTGGCGCACTGTTGTCTCAGCAGATTCGCATACATGCAAGACAGCTTGCAGTGTTCAACTGAGGCATGGGGGAGACAGCTCACAGAGAGTCAACTGACACCACATTGTGGCGCACTGTTGTCTCAGCTGAGCAGCAGACATGCAAGACAGCTTGCAGTGTTCAACTGAGGCATGGGGGAGACAGCTCACAGAGGGTCCACTGACACCACAGTGTGGCGCACTGTTGTCTCAGCAGATTCGCATACATGCAAGACAGCTTGCAGTGTTCAACTGAGGCATGGGGGAGACAGCTCACAGAGAGTCAACTGACACCACATTGTGGCGCACTGTTGTCTCAGCTGAGCAGCAGACATGCAAGACAGCTTGCAGTGTTCAACTGAGGCATGGGGGAGACAGCTCACAGAGAGTCAACTGACACCACATTGTGGCGCACTGTTGTCTAAGCTGAGCAGCAGACATGCAAGACAGCTTGCAGTGTTCAACTGAGGCATGGGGGAGACAGCTCACAGAGGGTCCACTGACCACCCCTGTGTGGCGCACTGTTGTCTCAGCTGAGCAGCAGACATGCAAGACAGCTTGCAGTGTTCAACTGAGGCATGGGGGAGACAGCTCACAGAGGGTCCACTGACCACCCCTGTGTGGCGCACTGTTGTCTCAGCAGATTCGCATACATGCAAGACAGCTTGCAGTGTTCAACTGAGGCATGGGGGAGACAGCTCACAGAGAGTCAACTGACACCACATTGTGGCGCACTGTTGTCTCAGCTGAGCAGCAGACATGCAAGACAGCTTGCAGTGTTCAACTGAGGCATGGGGGAGACAGCTCACAGAGGGTCCACTGACACCACAGTGTGGCGCACTGTTGTCTCAGCAGATTCGCATACATGCAAGACAGCTTGCAGTGTTCAACTGAGGCATGGGGGAGACAGCTCACAGAGAGTCAACTGACACCACATTGTGGCGCACTGTTGTCTCAGCTGAGCAGCAGACATGCAAGACAGCTTGCAGTGTTCAACTGAGGCATGGGGGAGACAGCTCACAGAGGGTCCACTGACACCACAGTGTGGCACACTGTTGTCTCAGCAGATTCGCATACATGCAAGACAGCTTGCAGTGTTCAACTGAGGCATGGGGGAGACAGCTCACAGAGAGTCAACTGACACCACATTGTGGCGCACTGTTGTCTCAGCTGAGCAGCAGACATGCAAGACAGCTTGCAGTGTTCAACTGAGGCATGGGGGAGACAGCTCACAGAGGGTCCACTGACACCACAGTGTGGCGCACTGTTGTCTCAGCAGATTCGCATACATGCAAGACAGCTTGCAGTGTTCAACTGAGGCATGGGGGAGACAGCTCACAGAGAGTCAACTGACACCACATTGTGGCGCACTGTTGTCTCAGCTGAGCAGCAGACATGCAAGACAGCTTGCAGTGTTCAACTGAGGCATGGGGGAGACAGCTCACAGAGGGTCCACTGACACCACAGTGTGGCGCACTGTTGTCTCAGCAGATTCGCATACATGCAAGACAGCTTGCAGTGTTCAACTGAGGCATGGGGGAGACAGCTCACAGAGAGTCAACTGACACCACATTGTGGCGCACTGTTGTCTCAGCTGAGCAGCAGACATGCAAGACAGCTTGCAGTGTTCAACTGAGGCATGGGGGAGACAGCTCACAGAGAGTCAACTGACACCACATTGTGGCGCACTGTTGTCTCAGCTGAGCAGCAGACATGCAAGACAGCTTGCAGTGTTCAACTGAGGCATGGGGGAGACAGCTCACAGAGGGTCCACTGACACCACAGTGTGGCGCACTGTTGTCTCAGCAGATTCGCATACATGCAAGACAGCTTGCAGTGTTCAACTGAGGCATGGGGGAGACAGCTCACAGAGAGTCAACTGACACCACATTGTGGCGCACTGTTGTCTCAGCTGAGCAGCAGACGTGAGTGAGGGCTACTTCCATCCCAAGCATGCGTTACACACATCCCATGGGCACACATTTCTCTTGTGGGCCCTGCTGGCTTTGCGCTCAGGTTCCTCAGGCATGAAAGGTGCTAAGTTACTTTCTTTTTGAGTCAATCTTTTTCCTGCTACATTCGCTACAGTCTCTTCACTGCCACCATCCCTTCACTGCCAGCTCCAGGGATCTCAGCAAGAAACTGAAATTTGTTGTAAACCCCTACTTCACACTCATACCTGCACACACACCTGGAAGGAGATGTCACTTCGTTGGTCATGGCCTTCCTCATTTTGGTGGGAACCTCCATTGACCTACAAAAATGGAGATGCATGCAAACATGCTGTGAAAACACGAACAAGCACAGCACATAAAAGACGGTTCCAAACTGATCACTTGAAGGGGACATTTGGTGGCCAGCAAACACTACTGCTTCCATGCACAGCACACGCAAAGGAGCGCACTTCATAACGCAATAACAGCAAACTCTCGTGTTTTCACACACAGCACACGCAAAGCGCTCAAGCAGGCGTTCAAGCACATCAGACTTCAGCATTCATGCGTTTCACAGGCTTCTCTCTCTCTCTCACACACATACACGCACAAACAAACATGGGTACGCACCACCTCGTCCTCCTCCTCATCATCATAGTAAGGGTGCAGCGCCTTTGGCTGTTGGCCCTGGCTATCTTTCAGCGCCTGACGCAGGCTGGCTAGGAAGGGCTTGAAGAGGATGAGCTTGCTGGATTTGCCATCTGCAAGCACGATGTAAGTGGTGTGCAGAAACTGCGATGGTGCTCCTTGAAACTTGAGTCCAGAAACTGCAATGGTGCTCGATGGTGCTCCTTGAAACTTGAGTGCAGAAACTGCGATGGTGCTCCTTGACACTTGAGTTCAGAAACTGCGATGGTGCTTGATGGTGCTCCTTGACACTTGAGTGCAGAAACTGCGATGGTGCTTGATGGTGCTCCTTGACACTTGAGTTCAGAAACTGCGATGGTGCTCGATGGTGCTCCTTGACACTTGAGTGCAGAGATTGCGATGGTGCTTGATGGTGCTCCTTGACACTTGAGTGCAGAAACTGCGATGGTGCTTGATGGTGCTCCTTGACACTTGAGAGCATAAACTGCGATGGTGCTTGATGGTGCTCCTTGACACTTGAGAGCAGAAACTGCAATGGTGCTTGATGGTGCTCCTTGAAACTTGAGTGCACAAACTGCGATGGTGCTCGATGGTGCTCCTTGACACTTGAGTGCAGAAACTGCGATGGTGCTTGATGGTGCTCCTTGAAACTTGAGAGCAGAAACTGCGATGGTGCTCGATGGTGCTCCTTGACACTTGAGTTCAAGCTTGAGTTGAAAGCCCGAGTTGAAAGCTACAGGTTGTGCCTCAAGAGCCTTTGACCAGGAAGGGCTCGAGCAGGATGAGGTTGCTGGATTGCCAACATGCAACACGCAAAACACAAACTGTTCACAGAAGGCGGTGGCCCTCTTTGGGCCTCACATCTACACAGGCTGCCTTGAGAGAGGCTTCAAACAAAACACAGGCTGCCTAGAAAGGGACCTCCTTAACTCGTGTTACCTTCCTTCATAATGCAAAAAGGCCCCTTAAATCATAATTGCTTGTTTCACAATGCACAAGGGGCTTCTGAATTCGTGAGCCTGCCTGTTTTGCTATCGATCAGCACATTGGACAAAGCAGACAGCATGTGTTCCACGCTGGATAAGCATTGAGTCATGGCCTATAGAAGACAGACGGCGTCTGTGAACCATGCCTGACAGAACCAAAATAAAGGCAGAACCGCGTAGGTGGCAGAACCACTCCCTCTCCTGACTGTTCCTGTCAGATGTGCACAAAAACACAATGCAAGCACAACACTAGCCACAAAGGTGTGGGTCTGCAGCAGGTCCTGCACACTGATCATTTCAACTCCACATCGCCCCCCAATGGTGACTTTACATAGGTATGTACAAAACAATGCCGCACACACATTTTTCTATGCCTGTGCGTGTAGCTTGCACCTCGTCGCCAACCAGAGGTGTAACTCAGCAGGTGCAACTCAGCAGAGGTCAGGCTCAGCCACTTTCCTTTCAAACCTCCCTACAACTTCCAGGTGTGTTCAAAAGGACACAAGAGAGCAGCGTCAGCACCACCACCCAAAGGTGCGAGTCTGCAGCGAGCACGGTGGCCCGATCCCATCTGGACTAGCAGAGCGCAGGTACAGGGTGATGTGTATGTAGGCCAATGCCATGATCATATCATATGCTGTGTGTTTCACCATGTCCCTGCCAAAAAAAGTGGCCCTGTTCATGAGGCACAGGGTCCTGGTTTATATATCCTGGTTTGCTCTAGAACAAGAGCACCACCACCCACCAAAAGTGCATGTCTCCAGCAGATCGAGCATGGTGGCCCCATCTATTTGGGCAAGCAGTGGGCGGACCTCACGGTGCAGGAAGCCCTCCAGCGCCAGGCGTGGTATACAGCCAGAGCTCTTCCTGTGTTCATGTGTGTGTGCATGTGTGTGTGAGTGCATCTGTGTGTGTATGTCTGTGTGTGCGCGCGCGTTTGTGCTTGCATGTGCTTTCAAGTGTGTGCTGGCGTGGGTGCTGTTCAGCAATTCGGGGAGAGTAGAGAAAAAGTGTTGATTCAGTCATACTTGCTGTCCAGTAACGAGGAAGAAAAGAAAGACGGAGGGGCTTTGAACCCCCCCAACCCCCCTCAATCCAAATCAGCGATCACTCCAGTTCGGAGCACCGGGAGGAATGCGGGAAAGCAGTGTACACTTGTCACAGCCTGAGCACTGGTAAGAGCCTGAGCATACTCGTCACGGCCTCAGCAGAGCACACCTCTGTAGAGCACACTTGTCAGAGCCTGAGCACAATTGTCACAGCCTCAGCACGCATCTCACAGCTTAGACACAATTGTCACAGTCTCAGCACGCGTCCCACAGCTTAGGCACAATCGTCACAGCCTGAGCAGAGCAGGGCTCATTGCAGGTCAAGAGCGGAGTCACTTGTGCGCAGCTTCAGTGCAGCCAGTCACCCGTGCAGAGCACTCTCGTCGCAGGCTGCATGGCAGATCTGGGTGAACTCCTCCCAAAGATCTGAGCACGAGTGCCGCCAGCTGCACAGGGGCGCGGATTTTGCCCTATGACACGAAAGGCATTGCCCTATGACACAAAAGGCATTGCCCTATGACACGAAAGGCATTGCCCTATGACGCAGAAGGCATTGCCCTATGACGCAGAAGGCATTGCCCTATGACGCAGAAGGCATTGCCCTATGACACAAAAGGCATTGCCCTATGAAACAGAAGGCATGACCTCTGTCCGCCCTATTGACACACATAAATAGTGATCGGCATACAGCACCGTACGTCACAGTTTCCACGATTTAGCGCATACATACATTTATCATAATAGTGCTATTTACCAATGCCACTCCCTATAGATCGGCATGTAGCATTATATAAGGGTCTTCTAAAATGCTATATAGTGTGGTATGCGAACTGGCACTATATGCCAGTGCTGATCCTTGTACAAGATGATACCCCCTTTGGCCTGCTCTACCCACAAAAAGCACTTGTAGGTACCCACTTCTCCCTGGCCTGAACACAAGCACATCAGGGCATGACCCCACTGCACTCAATGACAGAAGTCACGGAGCACATCATGGGTCTGCAAGCATGCCATGGCGTCAGGACGCAGGCACATCAGGGCGCAGCCTCGCTGTACTACACCACACCTAAAAAAAAGCCACGGAGTGCATCACGGATCTGCTAGCGTGCCATGGCATCAAGACACAGGCACATCAGGGCACAGCCTCGCTGCACTACACCACACCTAAAAAAAAGCCACGGAGTGCATCACGGATCTGCTAGCGTGCCATGGCGTCAGGACGCAGGCACATCAGGGCACGGCCTCACTGCACTCAACTAGACAACAAGTCACGGAGTGCATTATGAATCTGCTCACTTGTCTAGGTCCGAACACAGGCGCATGAGGGCTTGCAGTTGATCATGTTGAGGCGTGGCCTGCCTCTCCTCCTCTCCCGCCATGCTAGGCGGGGAATTGAATAGTGATGCTGGTGTGCCCTGCCTGGGTTCGTTTCCAACAGCCTTGGCAGAGGGTGTAAAGTAGGGGGAAGGGGGGGAGGGAGAGGCGGAGGTGGGACGCATAGGGCGGGGGCGGGGGGTGGCGGCGGATTGAGGGCGCGAGCCAGCAGGACTGCATGCATGCGTGTGTATGCGTGTGTGTGTGTGCGTGTGTGTGTGCCTAGGAGAAATGATTCGCTCAGCACGGTCATTGCTGACATCTTCAGAGATCACGGTGTTTTGAGGAAAACAGCTTGCCTGATTTGCCACGCCTTGCCAGTACCCTGCAGGACACACACACACACACACACACACACACACACACACACACACACACACACACACACACACACACACACACACACACACACACACACACACACACACACACACACCTGAGGATGTAGGGGGGATTGGCCAGGTGCACATGCTGCAGCCCTTTCAAGACTTGCCGCTTCTCAGCATCTAGCAGGTCCATCTGCGACCAAGATGGGCACAACACAATGAACTTTCAAGACTTGCCGCTTCTCAGCATCTAGCAGGTCCATCTGCGACCAAGATGGGCACAGCACAATGAACTTTCAAGACTTGCCGCTTCTCAGCATCTAGCAGGTCCATCTGCGACCAAGATAGGCACAGCACAATGAACTTATGGTGTGACACCAGGTACACATTGAGGATGGGCGTGAGATGCTGCAGGCATCAGGTGAGATGGTGAGATCCTCAGGCACAAGATGAGCAATCGCAGCACATGTGAGATGCCACCAGGGAAACAATTGCAGCACATGTGAGAAGCCATCAGGTGTGCAATTGCAGCACATGTGAGAAGCCATCAGGTGTGCAATTGCAGCACACGTGAGGTGCCCTTTTGGACGCACGTGCAAGAGGCTACCCAGGTGTACAAGTGCAGCACACGTGAGATGCCACCAGGGAAACAACTGCAGCACAAGTAAGACGCCAATGGATAGATGATTGCAGCACATGCAAGATGCCACCAGGCAAGCATTTGAAATACATGAGATGCCACAAGGGTAGGCATTTTAATATGTGCAAGATGGCAATGCGCCAGACAGACGTTTAAAGCTGGGAAGCGGAAGCGAGTCACAGCATGCAATCCCTCTCCAAGCAATAGGTCATCCCAATCTTAAGGACACCCTCACTCTCTCACGCACAAACATACACACACATACAGAGCTTGAACAGCAGCACGCAGCACCATAGAAGCCTTACCTCTTTGACGTTGGCATACACCTCGCGCTCAAAGAACTCCATGAACAGCGGAGCAAACACAAATTCAAAGCGCCCAGATCTGTTGGTCACCATGCTGCCGAGACCTGGGAACTCCACCTGCATCACAAAGAGATTGTATTGGCCGGAACCATAAGGAAGTGCTAACCCTGACAAAATGTTGCCAAACGTATACCTGCACATAGCCGCACATCAGGGTTGGATAGTTTGGGAGGTTGGCAAATTAAGTTTGCGCACAGTTTGATAAAGTTCATGGCTCGACGGACTGTTTGAACGAGCGTTTGCCTGTAGGCGAGAAGGCCTGGGAGGGGGGCAACTGCCTAATTTCTATTCCTATCTATTTCTAACACCCATTTTTTGGCACAGGGCATAAAGTTCTTTGAGCTGGCAACTTAAAGTTCTCGAACGGTTCGAAAAAGTTCGAGTTCTCGAACAGTTCAAAGTCCTCGAACTACCCAACCCTGCCGCACATATACCTACTCTGATATGACAGTATTTGACAAATAATGCACCGTTTGTGTAAATTTTTAATTACAGTAATTGCAGACATTTTACAAACATGCTCATGTCCATTGCTGGTATTAACACCACTTGAATTAACAAGAGCACAACTGGCCCTTTAGCTGGAGGACTCATGATTGATTGTTTGTGACTCATACAACTTAGTCAGCAATTCAGTATGAAAGTGTCGTCCTAAAACATACTGATCTAAACAGGGAAGATACCCTTCTTGCAATCATTATGGCGTAGAGAGCACGCCTGTTGGACATCCAGAGTCAATCCCAGCAAGAAAGACACCCTCAGCTCAAAAGAACCATCAATTGGTAGATGCACAAGTCAGATTGGAGGGGGTCAGGGGAGGGGAGGCTCAGGGGTGCTCGACTTTTTGAGCCATCCCCACAGAGTTCATTAACATTATATATATAGCATATATATATATATATTATAGCATTTCCCAGCTAAGGCCCTATTGATGGCACCCTCTTGTTGCAGAGCGGATGAAGGGAGGCTTTGTGAGCAGAAGTCTACGACTATTGTGCATGTTTGTGGGCTGCAAGCGGTGTTCAGATCAAGGTGCAGGAAGGCTAGCAGTCAACCATTTTGACTGGAGGCCTTCTTTTTCCTGTAACCTATGTTAAGGTCAAGGTGCAGGAAGCCAATCCAAAGTTCTCCCAGGATTGTGAGAATGGAAAATGATTTACTGAGTGGGCGGGCGTGTAAATTCAGGACGGCGACCGAAAATTTGCGGTCTTACAAGCCAGGTGTGGGTGCCAAGACTCAGCATCTGCAATGCGGTCCTTGCCGCATAGCTCCGCTGCTGCTCGCTTCTTGGTTCGTAAGAACTATGTAGCTGGTGCAGTGTTCAGCAAGGGGCAGATTGGCACCCTTTTCTGGTTAAAACTACTGAAGGGGCGTTTGGCCAGGGGGGCTGGGGTCCTCGACCGAAATATGGGCATGACGGTAACGTGTACAATTTGTTGGCGCCCCCCACTGTCATCACAAACGCAACAGAAACCTTAAACAAAGGAGAGGGTGGGAACCCAGGGCCCCTCATCTAACTAATGGGCACGATGCACTGAAACCATAATGGGCGCTGCCCACTCTTGATGTCATCTTCTAACAGGATCCAGAAATTCAGGTACCTCTGAGGGTTATCCAGACCTTTGTTCGGATTGGAAACCATGTGGGCATGGTAAATCAACCAAAAAAATCCTTGAAAAAGCAGCACTTCCTGGCACCTTCAAGGGCCGCCCAGACAGAATGTGCACTCCCAGACGTTGTAGCAGCTCTCCAACCAGGCGCTGCGTGGCACCCCTGTGCACTGCAGCTTGCACGGACAGCAGTCCATAATTGGGTTGGACGATGGGGGAGCGGCCACCTGCATGCAGACGTGGGGGATATAAGAGGAAGGCTTCATGGAGGAATTGTTGATGTGTATTCATTAGGTATGCTGCTAAGGACTCACAGGGCCATGTGCTGCCCGCTCTGGATGCTGGTTTCTATTGTGGATTGTCTTAGAATGCACGTGAGCATATGCTGCAGGGCACGTATGCACTGTGGGTGATGGAACCAACAATGTAGATGGCATTTTGAGATAAGTTCCTCTGTGCTCTAAGGCATCAGAAGGCAAGGCCCCGCAAGAAATGCCAAGAGGTACAGGAAACACATCCATTACAACTAGGCAAGCACTCCATCCAAGTCATCGACAGCCGTGGCTGTGGCATGCCGTTGGCTGAGACTTGCCTGTAATGTAACGTGGGCGCTCCTGAGACACTCCCCCATAGCGCCCCTCCAACAAGCTAAAGCTGGGCCGTATTTTCTTCTGTGTGGAGTCCCCCACAACAGGTCCCACTTTAAAGTTGCCCAGGTTGGGCAGCAGCACACCCTTCTGGCGCTGCAACGTGCTGATGATGAACACACTGAGGTTGTCCCATAAGGCCTGCATTTGCCCGCACACACACGCAAGCAGCGGATTTGTGCCAGCATGCAGGTGAGCATGCAAGTGGCAGTGCAGATGTCCCAGTTTCCATCCTTAACCATGATGCAACGTAAAAAGGGGCAGGGTGTCCTACTCAGGGTCATTAAAGGAGGTCCGCACCCGAATTTGAGTGCCCTTTATCTTGTTCTTGAAAGCGAAGGTGCCAGCAGCCACCTCTGCCACGAGTGCTGTGGAATCCAGCGGGGCACTGAAATCAATCGGCGGCATCGGGCGTTGGTGGTGGGCGTGTTTTAGGGACTCAGCTGTCCGGTTCAGCTGTCTCAAGACATCTGGTCAAACCGATGAAAGAGTCAAAGAACACAGTCGTTCAACTTTCAACACTGCAAAGGTAGATAAAATTCCAAAAATGCCACACAGCGACCGCTTATTCACAAAAAAATGTGGCAGAAGTCAAACCAGGTGAAGCAAGCTGACACCACATCAAAATACTGAAAGTATTGCTTGTAAATAGGTTTGTGCAGAAATCAGGGGGTGATAAAGGTCTCACACCCAGGCAAGCTGCACAGATTGGGCGTGAACCCATGCTCAAAATTGTAACAGAATGACTCAAAATCCTCATATAAGTATCCCGTTTCATCTTACCCGTCTCGGCTCTCAGTCTTGAGCAGGGCATTTACCGGTATTGCTTGGGCCAGATAAGCCTAGATTAGATGCTAGTACACACCTAGAAGAACTGTTTTATATCCACATAGATGCCCAGTTATAAACCCAATCCAAACAAGTGCCGAATACTGGTAGTCACAGTTCGATGGAGCACAAGGAAAATTTCACATAACAATGTGTAGGCACGCCTTTACATTCTTTTAGTCAGCATGGCGTGGGATTCAATCAAGCACTCCGCGCACGGCGTGTTCAAACGGGCCACCGAAAGCGTGACGGGGCCACTGAAAAAGTCTCAGTTTGAGGAGAAGAAGGTGGGTATCTTGCATCCTGAAGCAAGGGTTCTGACCTGAACGTGTTCACACACACACACTCACACACACACACACACACACACACACACACACACACACACACACACACACACACACACACACACACACACACGCACGCACGCACGCACGCACGCGCGCGCGCGCGCACACACACACACACACACACACACACACACACACACACACACACACACACACACACACACACACACACACACACAAACACACGCACACACAGATGCACGCACGCACACACGCACGCACAGATACACGCACGCATGCACACACGCACGCACAGATACACACGCACGGATACACACACACTGATGCACGGATACAATGCACAGATACTCTCGCACAGATGCACGCACAGATACACACATACACACACACTCTCACAAACACACACAGATGCACGCACGCACAGATACACGCACGCATGCACACACGTACGCACAGATACACTCGCACGGATACACACACACTGATGCACGCACGCACACACACACAGATGCACAGATACTCTCGCACAGATACACACATACACATATACACACACGCACACACGAACAGATACACACGCACGCACACATGCACGCACGCACAGGTACACACACATACACACACACAGGCGTACCATGTGAGGTTATTCCAGCGCATCAAGTTCCCCACACGCACGCCTGCATTCTTGTGCACAGTACAAACTTGCGCGGTGTGCTCAAAATCTCACACCAGGTGCTGACACCTGATGAGTTTGTTGCAGCTGGAGACTACCTTGTTCGTGCGTGTCCAACATGGGCCTGGTGAGCATCTTCAGTACCCAGCTTTCTGTCAGGAAAGGTCCAGCTTTGCAATGGAGGATGTGCTATGCTTGCTGTGGGCCCATCATGGGCCTGGTGAGCTTTTATGTTGCTCAGCTGTATGTCTTGTAAGGCCCAGCCTTGCCGGAGTGGAAACCAATGGGGGAGCCTACTTTGTTCATAGAAGGCTCGTTTCGGGCCTGGTTAGCATTTTGGCGCCAAGCAACAGCAGGCATGCTAACTCTACGTAGGGTTTGTCAGGGCGGTGGCAATGAAAGAAACAAGGAAAGGACAGCTGCTAGGTCAGGGGACACTGTCCTACCTCAACTTAGGAAAAGGAGGCGTGCAGTGAATATGATGAATGATGGCCAGCAGGCGGTCTGGCTTGACAAAGTGAAGTACAGGAGGCAAGGGGAGGTAATGTGCAAACAGGCAGGCTTGATTTCGCCCACCGGGAGAGCTCTGGAAAGTTTGCTTGCCTGCTTGTGCTGGCTCTTGAGAAATGCGCTAGGAGAGGAGTGCGCACTGCACCAAAACGATTGCCAAGACCATCGTTGATTTGATTCAGGGTGGCCTCATGCCGACAAATAGTCCTGCAGCCACGATTCACAACTGCTACCATCCCTGCGGTTAGGCCCGCAGCTGTTTGCAACTTTTCTTGTGAATAAATCCAAGTGCAGCTCACTGTGGAGATTTTTTTTTAGCAATCTTTAATCAGCCCCCTAGATACACGTCATCCCTTGGTGGCTTGTGCTGTTGTCAAGCTCTTTCTGCAGCAGCGGGAAGAGCGTCTGATACCTGTTGGAGGCCTCACCGTGACCAATTTTTTGGTTGAAATTCTGATGACAATGTATACTTCATCGAATTTGATGCCTATTTTGGAAAAAATAGTATGCACACTGTCACCACTGGGCTGGATTCGTAGTTGAATGTTCCGTTAACCACTGCATGCATGCTCGCAGGCAAGGAGGGGATCCAAGGAAGCGACGTTCTTACTTTCCACCAGAAAAGCAGTTCCTAGTCACACGCAATGGTAAGTGGTGTGAACATTCGTCAGGTCGCACAGTCACACAGTCACACAATCACATGCAACTTTGCTTAGCCACATAACATGGTATGTACAACGAGTGTTGTGCGCATCTGATGAACAAATCAAGCTTAGCTCTTGAATGAATTTGCTCATCTACGCTGTGCATTTGACATTTTAGATTGCTCTCATTTGATGCCTACGCCCCTCTTCTGCAAGCTGGTTTACAACCCATCAATTTGTGGTAATGCCGATGCCACAGAATATATGCATGCGTTTGATTGCACCAGATCTGCGTTTGCCAGCGAGTGCACATTTGCCGTAGAATTCGCCATAGGAAAGGAAAGGAAAGGGTTACATAGCTGTGCCTGCCTGCGGGGGCAGCTTAGCTGAAGCAAAATTGTGCCTGTAACCAAACCAATCCAATCTAAAAAGCAATACCGAAAGCTCAGTCACATCATTTCAGGCATGCAGACACAAACTTGGCTAATCCTAGGACATCACCATTCGCCATAGACTGTAAGAGATAAGCTTGTCCCTGGTTTTGCTCATCACGTCTGTATCTTCCACTAGCATCATGTATCAGGTCTGTATGGCCTGCTGCAGAATTGATGGCACTCCTTTGAAGAGGGAATATGAAATTCCTGCTCACAAATCGCTTCCTGGCAAAGTCCACTCATCTTTATTTTTTTGTTACAGTTTCAAGGATATATAACAGTAGGCGAGCCTGCCCACAAAAGCTGAACACCCCCTCCTGGCATGCAGTGCTAAAAAAAACGACTTGTTTTCTCAGACCCAACATTTTGAGACTGAGGCTAACAGGACCTTTTAAGACAAGCCTGCACACAAGAGCTGAACACCCTCTTTTGTGCTCGAGGCAGATTTGATTTTCAAGACTAAAACATGGAAGGCTGGTAAAATTTGAGGCTATGAAATTATGCTGTGATAAGCCTGCTCACAAATGCTGAACGCTTTCTCCTGGCATACAGTGCTTGAGGCAGTGACTTGATTTTCAAGACTAAAACATGGGAGGCTAGTAGATTTGAGACCATGGAATTACTGAGACACGCCTGCTCACAAAAGCTGAACACTCCCTCCTGGCATTCGGTGCTCGGGGCAATGACTTGTATATTCACAGGCTTGGCATCAACAAAGCAACAAAACTTCGGGAACCTGAGGGAAAACTCTTGCTTTTCCCAGTATTTTTGAACATTATAAGTTGGCCTGCTCCCTTAGAGTGCTTCATGCTGAGGTGCCTCAAGCTTAGAGGCAGCCTGTTGCATCTGCAAGCCTAGGTATCAGGGGTTGGCCTGCTCACATACAGTGTTCTGCTTGAGACAAGCTGCAGAGGCTACCGAGGTTACAGAATCAAAAAGAGCCATGAAACAACAAAAGTCGAAACGACTGGCTGCTGTTCATGAAAAAGGAGTTCACGCAAAAAAGGTAACAGTACGTCAAAGCAAGCTGCAGACATACAGACATATGCTCCTTGAAAGCCACGTTCTGACATGCCTCACCCCCTTGTGCGCAGTGCCCTGCTTGAGACGAGCTGCGGACATGGAGGCAGGGGCACTGCAATCAGAGTACACATTAGGGGGGGAGGAGGATGGGTGGGTGGCCACGCACAGGGACCCCGCGCTCGCTGGTGCAGGTGTGTAGCTGATGGATGGATAGGAGGGAGAGCTAGGATTGGAGCAGATTTTGGGAGGAGAGGAGGATGGGCGGGTGGCCTTGCAAAGTGATCCTAGTGCGCTGGTTGGTGCAGGTATGTAGCTGGCGTGCGGGAAGTACGGAGAACTACGATTAAAGTAAATTTCAGGGGGAGAGGAGCAGGGGTGGGTGGCCATGCACAGCGATTCTGCGCTCGCAGGTGCAGGTTCTAAGACCCGCTGCCGACCATTCTTTGCAAGGAACTGTATACTTGGCAGTCAACAGCCTCAGTGGCAGGTGTTGTGTGAATACAATGTTCAGGTGGACGAAGGAGAGAGAGGGGCTACTGTGACAATGGGCCATGGCTTTGACAGAGATGAGAAATTATGCATCGTGTTCGTGCCTCGTCATGCTGTATCTGGATGGCTAAAACACTCTGGTGGTGTATCTATGTCATCAGGATCAGCTTCCAAAATTTCAACAAACTCTGGTGGTGTATCTATGCTATCAGGAATCAGCTTCCAAACCTTTTAACAAACTCTGGTGGTGTATCTAAGTCGTCAGGATCAGCTTCCAAGACTTTAACGACCTCCTTTCTACAAGCTCTCAAAAGCATGTCGGGGAGCTGATGCCAACAATTCAAAGGTCCTGCAGTGCTGACCCCTCTGTGTCATGGCAGGAAGTGTGCTAAGCAACTCTGGTGGTGCACCTGTAGTGCTGACCCCTCTGTGTCATGGCAGGAAGTGTGCTAAGCAACTCTGGTGGTGCACTTGTAGAGCTGATCCCTCTGTGTCATGGCAGGAAGTGTGCAAAGCAACTCTGGTGGTGCACCTGTAGTGCTGACCCCTCTGTGTCATGGCAGGAAGTGTGCTAAGCAACTCTGGTGGTGCACCTGTAGAGCTGATCCCTCTGTGTCATGGCAGGAAGTGTGCAAAGCAACTCTGGTGGTGCACCTGTAGTGCTGATCCCTCTGTGTCATTGCTGTCTCACCTGTTCATGGCAGGAGCTGGGATCAAACATATACTTCAGGTGTTGTGGCTTGTTAAGAGACATGTCCACGACATGGCACTGCCCTGCCTGAACGGTGATATAGGGTGTTCCAGGTGATTGCATCTCACCCTTTCCCAGCAAGTCTCCATATGCATCAGGGACTGCGTCAAGGAGTTATGCACTTGCTATCCTCAAGCTTTGTCCACCAAGTAACCATTTACAAATAGGACTGCGTCAGATTCCTGCGGCGCCTCTTGCTTTCTATGCATACTGCTCACACTGAGCAAGAAATCTGAGCTGCCAGACAATAATCGTAACCACTAC
>OU611756.1:1452307-1482307 GCA_914767535.2 Dunaliella primolecta
AAGAGGTTGAAAATCAGCAAGGGCAGGCAGTGGGCGAGGTGGTTGGGGTTGGTCCACCTTTTCTGGGTGTGAAAAGAGAAATTTGCAAGAGAATTCAAAAATCATCAAGCTGGAACTGGAGCTAGAACTGGGGCTATACAAGGTAGGCGTGTTTGATACAAATTTCCTTGCCAATGCACAATACGAGCTTTTGCTAAGCAAGAGACTGAAAATCTGCAAGGTCAGGCAGGGGGCAAGGCAGGTGTGATTGACACATTTCCTTGCCAGTGCAAAACAAGAGGTCAAAACTTGACGTGCCAGAACTGGGGCAGGCGGATGAAAAGGGTGGCAAGACTGGCCCACAATATCATGGCTGTACAGAACAAGAGATGGTACAGAGATGCCTGTCCTTTGCAAGTTTGCGCGCTACTCAGCATATTACTTCCATCTTTCAACAAATTCATACAGCGAGCAAGCTCTTGAGTGTGCGTTTTGCTTTTTACTTCAGGTAACAAAGTCTGGTTGAGAGCGTGCATGACTTGTTGGCATGCGTAAGCTGATGATCATGAGCATAGAGCATAGACCTGAGTGCATCAGCAGAGTGTAGGAGCAGAATGCAGGAGCAAATTCCATGAGCAGAGTGCATCAGCAGAGTGTAGGAGCAGAATGCAAGAGCAAAGTCCACGAGCAGAGTGCAGACGCTGATGAGCATGAGCACAATGCGTGGACTTGGCGCATGAACACAGTGCATAAGCAGAGCCAACAAGCAGTGTAAGTCAAGTCCATAAGTAAAGCGCAGACGATGATGAGCATGAGCACACTGCACAATCTAAGTGCATAAGTAGAGTGCAGAAGCAAAGTTCATAGTAGAGTCAATGAGCAGGGTGCATAAGCAGAGTCAATGAGCAGAGTGCAGAAGCAGAGCCAATGAGAAGAGTGCATAAGCAGAATCAATGAGCAAAGTGCATAAGTAGAGTCAATGAGCAGCGTGCATAAGCAGAGCCCCTGAGAAGGACACTTACATAAATAACTTGCCTAGGGAGCAAGTCTCCCCGTCAATGCTTGCTGCAACTCCAAGGTGGCAGCGCTCACCGAGCAGGCCCTTCTGTACATTTGGTGCCTGCTTTGCATTGGTGCTCACCGTGCTGTACATTTGGTTCCTGCTTTGCATTGGTGCCCACTGTGCTTTTGTCAAGCCTGCTTTGCATTTTGTGCCTGCTATGCATTCATTCCTGCTTTGCATTCGTGCCCACTGTGCTTTTGTCAAGCCTGCTTTGCATTTTGTGCCTGCTATGCATTCATTCCTGCTTTGCATTGGTGCTCACCATGCTTGTCGAGCCTGCTTTGCATTTGTGGCTGCTTTGCGTTTCAAGCCTGCTATGCATGCAGTGCCCTTTTCGTATGCTTAAGCACCGAAGCACCACGTTGAGCTCAGGCTGCCTGGCCATGCACAGGCTGCCCTGCCCTTGCTTAGGCAGGCCACGCACTTGCTACTCTACCATGTATAGGCAATCCTGCTGCGCACAGGCTGCCCTGCCATGCACAAGCTGTTTGCACAGGCCCCCCTGCCCTCCCTTGTGCACAGGCTGCTCTGCCATGTACTTACCACCAAGTATAAACTGCCTTTGCTAGTGCACAGGGTTCCCTGCCATGTACTTCTTGCATTGTCATGCGCAGGCTGCCCTGCCATGCACTTCCTGTACTGCCATGTACTTGCTATACTGCCATGCACTTCCTGACTGCCATGCACTTCCTGTACTGCCATGCAATTATCGCCCTTGCTTGTGGACAGGCTGCCCTGCCATGCACTTCCTGCACTGCCATGCACTTATCCCCCTTGCTTGTGGACAGGCTGTCCCACACATACCGGATGCTTGCATAGGCTGCTCTGCCCTTGCTTTTGCACAGGCTGCTCTGCCTTCGACAGCCGGGCAGAGCCAACCTGGCTACCTACGTGCAGAGGAGCCAGAGGATAATATTGTCAGGACCAGGACGTATGACCTGTACATCACTTACGACCAGGTATGATGCCTTTTGGATGAGTCAGAAAAAAAGGCAACTTGTCCAGGAAAGTGGAGTGAGGGATAGAACTTCTGACCTGCACGCTACGCATGACCAGGTTTGCTATTCGGGGGGGGGTCCGAGATGCAGCGTGTTCAGCATGCTGGATGTGTCTAGCATTGGTCTTGCATTGCCTTGCATTGGATTGGGTTCTGAACTTGTCTTGCATCTGATCAAGCTTGTTGGTACTGTGCACTAACGGAAGAGGAGGGGCCCCCCTGATTTCTTGGTCATCACTTTGAAAGGTGCAATACATGGAGGTAAAATGGATCGGGTGGTTAGGGCTTTTCTCTTCTGCCTCATGGAGCTTGTCTTCTGTTTGATTGAGCTTGTTGGTGGGCCGTACCTGGATCTTGGTCTCCACTGTGATGGGGGTGCAATGCATGGAGGCGAGATGGATTGCAAGACATGGAGGGGAAATGGGTGCAATGCATGGAGACAAAGACTTGGATGGGGGCACAATGGGTGCAATGCATGGAGACAAAAATCTGGATGGTGTGATTGGCCGCGCAGGCTTGCAACATGCAGGTTGCCAGTGTGCATTACAGGCCAGGTGTGTTGGGCAGACAGGCAAACCTCGTGCTTTTGGTGATTGTGCAAGCAAGCTTGCCAATACGCAGGTTGCCAGGGTACATTACAGGCCCATTTGTTGGACAGGCTTTGACAAACTTCATACCCTTGGTGGTTGGGCGCGCTGGTCTGCCAATACGCAGGTTGCTAGTGTGCATTACAGGCTTGTGTGTTGGGCAGACGGACAAATGATTGCCCTTGGTGATTGGGCACGCAGGCTTGCCAATACACAGGTTGCTAGCGTGCATTACAGGCCTGTGTGTTAGGCAGACAGGCAAACTCCATGCCCTTGTTGCAGAGCAGCAGCAGCAGCAGCAGCAGCAAGAGTAGTAAAGGAAAACACTAATGGTTCAGCAATAGTAACGGCACAAGTTGTGAGGAGGATTGGTGTGCGTACCAGGGTTCTGCAATGAGGTCGCAGGCCCTTCAGTGCAGCTCTGAGTTGCATACGGGTGCACACATGTGCTGCATTGAGATGCTGAACCAGTTGTGTCTTCCTTTCCTACTCTTGCTACTGCTGCTCTGCAGCAAGGGCATTGGATTTGTCTGTCTTCCCAACACACGGGCCTGCAAAAATAGCACCTTGTAGCTGGCCAATAATTGGGGAAAGCATCAAAGTTGTACACATCCAGTCTCAAATAAATCATGTGTGCATTCTTTGTGCAAGCCATAGGCGCAGCCCAGGCAGCACAGCACACGTTCAAATAGGAGCAAAGCAACTGGATCCTTTTGTCACTTCTGCATATCATGAGCCTCTTCAAAGGTTTGCAGTTAGAACAATGTTACAGTTTCTTGGCCGTGGACGCAGCCCAGGCTTTGCACAGGATGCTAAATTGGATAGGGGCTAAATATGTGGACGTATTGAGTTTTGATTTTGATTGTTTTTTTTTAATCATGAGTCAGTATGGTCATTGTGCAGGTAGTACCAGGGATGGGCCATACGTGAATACGCGTATTTCCACGTATCGTAAAAATTGATGAAAAAACGCGCACCATAAAAATGGCTTTTTGCTAAACGTCAGAAATTACGTAGGTAAATCGCCTCGACATGCCCTGTAAGACCTTTGACAGACCTTCGAGAGACCTTTAGAGAGAGCTGCTGCGCACTTCGCCACCCAGGGCCCTTCTATTTTGGCATGTGTAAGTGTTTGTGGGCCTTGGGGGTGTGTGGGGGTGGTTGGGGGGTAGTCGGGACCCTCCCTCCCACCCAAGACCCTCCCGGCCCAAAATGGCCCTCCCAATTCACGTATATACGTGACATACGCGTGTTTTACACGTAAATACGCGTACTATTAAGCCCAAACTCGCGTATGACTTAACCCTGGGTAGTACATTATAGCAGCCTCTTTGCACCTGCTCATGGCCCTAGCTTACCAATGTGCACGAAATACTGTGTACCTTTTGCCGTTGCTCAATCAACCTGAACCCAAAGTGTTCTGCCACAACCTTTTACAATCCTTTCCACAATCCATTCTTCTCACTGTGCAGCAATGTTCACTGTGCAGCAATGTTCACTGTGCAGCTAATCTAACGTTTCCACGGTCCATTCTTCTCACTGTGCAGCAATTTTCAATGTGCAGCAAATCTCTCGTTTCCACGGTCCATTCTTCTCACTGTGTAGCAATGTTCACTGTGCAGCAAATCTCTCGTTTCCACGGTCCATTCTTCTCACTGTGTAGCAATGTGCACTGTGCAGCAAATCTCTCGTTTCCACGGTCCATTTTTCTCACTGTGTAGCAATGTTCACTGCGCAGCGATTTTCACGTTTCCACGGTCCATTCTTCTCACTGTGTAGCAATGTTCACTGTGCAGCGATTTTCACGTTTCCACGGTCCATTCTTCTCACTGTGCAGCACCCGTCTGCTATCTTGCTCAATGATTGCTCGCTCTATGCTCAAAAACGCAAGTGCCGACCTGTTTCACACGATCATTTGTACAGCATTCCTAATTGTTTGCGCACTGCATACTTTGCTGCACAGTACTATCAAGTGCCGCGGCTCTGGCTTGTGGGTTTTGATGAGTCCCGTCAGCCCCTCCATCCAAACAAAGTGAGTAACAGCATAAATGGGCAGCTCTTCATCAAAACAGCATTCACCGCAGAAATTAAATGAGTAGTGTATAGTGGGAAAGTAGCTCAGGGATGAAAGGTTTCTGGCAGGACTCTACCCAATAAGCTGAGCAGCAATAGAGAAAAGCCTGGCAGGGCTAAATCCCTTCTACATTACTTGTGAGCTTACCATGCAACTTGACCCATTCACAGACATGCTGCAAAAAGCGCTTTCCCTTCTTCCAGTTGAACTTGACGTGTCAAGCCGATGGGCTTTGCATGGACGTGTCAAGCTGATGGGCTTTGCATGGACGTGTCAAGCTGATGGGCTTTGCATGGACGTGTCAAGCTGATGGGCTTTGCATGGAATCGCTGAGAAAAGAACTGATTCTTAAGCGCTGAGGTGCCACACTGAGTGACTGTGTGCACAGATAATTGGCAGGCACAATTGCCGAGCACACATACACACGCAAACACACACATGCATGCACAAGCACGCGCACACACATGCGCACGCACACACACGCACACACACACACACACACACACACTGCGCGCTGCACGCTGCAGGTGCTGGAGGATGTGAGTGAAGACCACGCGCGCAAGACTATCACCTTGGACCCCCACCCCAACTTGTCCATGTCTGCGGCCTCCATTCACCCATGCCGGCACGCAGAGGTTATGAGCCGGCTTGTTGACAACCTGATTGAGGCGGGCAAGGAATTTGCTGCTGAGCAGTGAGTGCCCTTGTTTATTCTGTCTCCCTTAGTTTTGAAAGAAAAAGGAATAGAACAAGTGAAACGCGCAGACAGTTCATGCAGAGACCATGAGCTGCCTCTTAGCTAACCTGATGATAGCAGGCTTGCCACGGACTGCCGACCCGGTTGTTGCAGACTGCCTTTGAGGAAAGCTGATTGTCGTAGGAGGCCTGAAGGTTACCGCGAAGTACGAAGCCCTCATGGCGCTCAGGAAATCAAAGTAAAGGGTGAAAAGAAAATCAAAGTTGACAAAACATTCTAAGTAGGGTTGGCCAGTTCCGTATGTCAAACCCCAAATATGCCCGTATAAACACCGTAGCTATACCGTATAAATACCGTAGTTATACCGTTTACCATTTTTACGCTTTTCACACTCTTTTTTGGGGGGCGGGGTCTGCATAATACTCTTGTTTCCGTACCCGTATTTTCTACGTATATTATACACCTACGAATCTGGCCAACCCTAATTTTAAGGCATGAGGCGCGACAAGTGAGGAACGTGTTTGTCACTCATCCCCCCTCTATTTGCTGTTGGAAATTCTTCTGACAAGCCCCACCCCTTCCGCTCTGCTGATCCTGCGGCGTGTGGGCCTTCTATAGCACACATTTTAGCAATGGGCCAAAGAGCTCTGATTCTGACGCAGATTAGTTTTGCTCAAGACGCACAAGTATCATGCACGATAACATGTACAAAAAAGGTGGGCAGGATGGACGTTGTCAGTAGATCAAAACTTGCTTACACAGACATACGTTAAAATTGCTTACACAGAGTATACTGCCATAATTTGGTGTTTTCCTGTTATCTGTGTTATCATGGTGTGCATCTCATTATGAACTTATCTCCAGATGGTGGTATTATTATCCCTACCGTAGCTTTGTTGACAATTTTACATCAACAATGTGAAGTTTTCATCAAAGCCATCGCTATGATTGAGCTCTCCCTGTTTCAGGGTTTTGAACAATATCATTGTTGTGTGTGTGCCTTTCGCTGGATACACACTTTGCATTGTTTCAGATGCAGAGTCTCGTCATCAAAGTGCACATTGTTTTCAGTGTTTCGGTTATTGCAAGCAGAACTTTCAGTGGAAATAGCTTATGTGCAGAGAGCATTCTACCTATCTTTCTGTCTTGCTGTTTGCAAATTTGTGGCTGATTGCTGACAAGCGGCATCCCACTTCCTTTGCTTGTGCTTTTCTGCAGCTACCTTGTCCTTTTCCTGAAGTTCATTGCGTCTGTGGTGCCGACAATCCAGTAAGTGCTTGGTTTATGCACAAACAAATGTGTACCTCTGAGGCTTCTTGGCTGTATTACAGGTTTGCTGTCTCGAAGTCTCGTTTTGAAGTGCATTCATCGCTATCATCCGTGCTATTCACGGCTCTAAGGCTTTTGTCACGTATGACAGTGCTTGGGCTTAGAATGCAGAGGAAATGCCTACGGCTGGTGACAAGTACAGACAGTGCTTGCCAACAGCTCATGACAATCAAGTGCTTGGACTTGGAATGCAGAGGAGATGCCCACACTGGTAACGAGTACAGACAGCGCTTGCCAACAGCTCATGAGAATCAAAGAATACTGTGACTCACAAAATGCTTGATATTATCCTGCCTTGCTAAGCATTTGGCTCAAAGCATTTTGCCCTTTCCTCTGCTCTTTGGACACATATTCTTGTATAAGTCTGCAAGCTACATAATTAGCAAAGGTCGGCACCTGGGTCAGCTCCTTTTAACATTTTGTTGTCAAGAAAGTGTTGGTTTGCCTAATTTTGATGCATTGACGAGGAGGGTCTTGCTCTTTACAGTACCAACTCCCTCTGTGCGCTTAGTTACAGTTAGATGCATGGATTGTTTTTCTAATTCTGTGTGGACTGAACTTCCCGCTGATTTGGGTCACTGCTGCTGGTACATGTACTGACGCCTTTGCATTCCTAGCTGCATCCTTGGCTTGCATGGGCAGGCATTCATATATGCTGAACACTGGTACAGTGTGGTGCAAGTATGTACATGTATGGTCTTTTCATGGTTCAATCCCATGCCTGTCCATGCAAATGTAAACTTTGTGTTAATGACTATCCTGCGCAGGTATGACTACACCATGTCAGTGGGCAACTAGAGGGTTTGGGGGAGGTTTGCCACGCATTCCATGTTACTGCTGCAGCCTGTTTTGATGTGTTTGTAAGGGTTAATGAAATTGCAAAGTGGCTTGACAGGGCACTCTCAGTGCCTGCGCCATTTTCTTTCTGGATTCAGGTGTTTCTGTTGAACATTTAAAACAGTCCCGTGGCCAGAATTAGAAAAGGAATCACTCTACTGTTTATCACTACTGGTCTGCCAAAATCCCTTGGTTTGATTGCTGCATAGCCTCATGCTCTGCTTCCCCCTCTATAAAGGCTTTTCAGTTTGGGGCAGCAGTGACTCAAATTGATCCGGCTCTGACATATTCCATGTCATTGTCGAACAATACTACTATGGAGTATATAAGGCAAGTCCCCGCTGATAGAGGCATTGCAAGCAACACTGAAAGTTTGGCAGAGCCCTTGCGCCTGGGTTCAGCTGCGATTCCTTCATGCCTTTCGATGATCTGAGGCCAGCAGAAAGACTTCAGACAGCGTGGACCTTCCTTGTTGAAAGCCATGAGCATCATATTCATGATATTGTGTGCCAGTCATCAAACAATGAACGTGAAGTTCAGTAGGGATCCTTCCAGGAACTCAGGTGAATACCAGCATGGCCCATTCTCCGGGAAAATTTGAAGAGGGGGCTTTTGCAGTGGGTCAGAGTGAGTCCCACTGACAATTTACTGAGAGGGGTCGGACTGTCAGTGAATTGCTACATCCGCCTACAAGGGCAGCCGAGTCCCCATTAGCTCTGATTCTAGCTTTTTCCTGGGCAAGCTGTGTGCATAGGATCCAGCACAGTGAGCTTCAATCCAGAGAGGAATAAGGTAAGGTTGCATCGCTGTATCCGCCTACAAGGGCAGCTGAGCGGAAGCACTGAGGCCTGCAACCAGACCTGGCCAAAAAACATACTCAACTCAAAAAATTACAAATCGCGGTCTGGTGTTTGATAGAACAGCACGAAGCAGACTATGCTCAGAGGCTCAAAGTTGTTGGATCAGACAAATGCTTCAAAGCTTGATGAGCAAAGTACTGCAGCATATGGTTGGTAAGCGCTCATTTAGATATACCCATGCAATGCTCCATGTTTGCTAGGACATTAAGCCGTGTTAGGCATTCAGATGAAAAAAGGCACATGGCTCCCCCTCAATAGGCACACCGTGCTAATGACTAGCTAGCCCTGATGGCATCGACTACAGTATCCCCCTAGATAATTCTTAACTTGAGAGCTCCTTCCTTGAAGGAAATCAGAAAGCTGGAGGCCCATTCCCCATTCGAAGGCCCAACATATCCCCCAGAAGCCCAATACCTCCATGAAGGGTGCCATGTCGCTATTGCGCTATTGTGCTATTGCGCTATTGTGCCTTGTTGCTATTGTGCTATTGCGCTATTGTGCCTTGTTGCTATTGTGCTATCTTGCGCGCTCAAGCTTGTTTGTCTTGGTCTGCTCTTGCTGCTTGTTCTTTCATCACAGCTCCTCCAGTATTCTGCCCTGTTGCTGCTGCTCCTGCTGCTGGTGGAGGATGGTGCTGGTGCTGGGTAGGATACACTGGTTCTGGGTGGGATAAAAAGGATGCACTAGGCATCAGGGTCAGGAACAATGCAGGGATTGCTGGTTTTAGCAAATTGACCATAGTTTGCCACAGTTTGCCTGGGATCTAGTGCCCAGCCCTGGGGGCGAACCTCTATGCCTCACGTTTCGACATTTCTTGTGGTGTGTGTGTGTTTGTGTGCGTGTGTGTATGTGTGATTGTTTGTGTGTGAGTGTGTGTGTGTGCCCCAACTCAACTGCCGCAAAGTTAAAATACTTATCTAACCTACATGATGCTCTGAGGGCGCACATGCATTTGAGGTGAGACAGACTTAAAAAGGCTAACACTGAAACAGGGTACTACTATTTTTAGAGTCTACTTTTCCACAGTCCATAAAAAGGTCAGCATGCACTCTGGACCATGCCAACGCTTCCTTCCATAGTGAAAGACTTCGTTTCACAGTGAAAATATTTTCAGATACCACGCAGGTACTACTAGCAGAGAAGAAAAGAAAAATTACGCAGGCAGTGAAAGCACTCCCCACACCGATTAAGGGAACGAGGATATCTAGGGCCAAGGCACCATGCATCCCCTCCACCAAGAGAAAGGAATAACCATTGGGGATCAGGAGGGTTACTAGCAGTGCCCATGCCTGATCTCGGTGATGAGAGTTAAAAGAAGTCTTTTCAAGAGTGTGTGGTGCTAACAAGTTTATAAGTATACTACGTGCAGGTACCTGAGTCATGAGCAAGCGGAAAGTTACCGTGCTTTTTCTATTGAAAGCCAGACATTGCTCTTTGCATTCCTTCAGGTTGTAAGCACTCCATTGCATCAAATATAGTAACCAATTGCAATATTTCCAACAGAATGCTTCATTGAGGTGTCAGCAAAAGCCCTCTTGGAGCAGGCCTTGCCTCCATGGATGCAGGCAGCGCGGCTTGCCTTGCATAACAGAACCTCCAGATATCTGAACACTCAACAAATAGAACCCTCCCTATGTATATCTTCCCTCGTCGTTTCCCTGACAAACAAAGGCTCACTTCTAGTTGCCCTGATGCAATATTAGTTTTTTACAATGAAAAGAGTGTCAAGGACCAATTCCCGGTATCTGTTGAGAATTAGAGGGGGCGCATAGTGAACAAGGAGCCCTCAGTGCCAGCCACACCCACTCCACCTACTTTCAAGGTTCACCACCCTAGCCAGCTCCTTCCAGAACAGAGGCATATCCATCTTGTGGATGTCAAACACTGTGAAGACACCAGGCCCAAGAATCAGCTTAAGGCCTCCAGCAGTAGCTATGTATTCCTGTACTTTCAAAACTCTATCGGCATCTTTCAAGGGCCTCATCGCAAGTTACCAAAGGGGGGTATCTGAGGCCTGAAAACAGTCGTTTTTTGCACGCTCCCTGCATAAGTGTCCCTCAACTAGCACTTCTCAAGCTTGGGGAGGTCAAGCCTGTAGCACTAGGGTCTAAAGGTGCCATTTGGCGCTACCAAATTAGCCTCGGCGTGAGTCTTACTTGTTGACTGACGAACCTCCATTCCAGACAGCCCACTGCACCAAATTGGGTGATATCTAGTGTTTTTGAGTCCTTGTAACAAAAGGTGTCTTTGCAAACCAAAAGATTGAAAAAGCCAAATGGTTGGTAATATACAGAACTTCCCTTGGAGAGAGCCCAGCCGGAGGGATGACAAAAAGGCCAATACTTGATTTCCTTCTTTCCTAATTCTAAATACGCAGGATGTTAGCAGTGTACATGGGGGTTGTAAATCCAAAAATGGGGAGTGAACAATGGCCCAAGGGTGGAGTTGTATGCCATGTTGGGGTGACCTGAGGCCAGGAGATCGATCTGGGGGCCTCCAATTTTTGACATAATTTGAAAAATGTGTACTCTTTTCAAAATTAAGGCTGGCATGGTCACACTTGGGAAACAAATACGAGAAAGAGCATGTCTGGGAAATAGGCCAGATGGCCTCCTCTGACAAGATACCTCTAATCCATTCTGGAGTTGGCGGGGCCACCTAAAGCCCTCACATTTGGAAAAGAAAAGAAAAGAAAAGAAAAATTACGTAGGCGGAGGAAACTCTCCCTACATCAATTAAGGAAAAGGAGACACATTGACTCAGAAGAGCCATGAGTCCCCTCCACCACGAAGGTACAAAAAGAAGACTCTAATGGGGATCTGGAGGGTTATTGGAAGCACCCGGCTCCATAACCAGGCTGCAAGAAGTATTCTTGTTTTCAATAGCACGCCTAGTGGTAACAAGCTTGTTGGCATACATGACAGAATGGGCATGAAGTTTGCGAGCAAGTTTATTGGCGCGTTGGTGGTCAAGTCCCAGTTGTTTAAACTGGTTAAGGGTGTGCTCAGTGTAGCAGGTCCCACCAACACCCAAAAGGATGGTGTGGAGAGTCACAACTTTTGCATTAATGAGTTTGCAGAGGTCTGCATGCTGCCGCTGTGCCGCCTCCAACTGATGTCCAGGCCTCGTGTCTTCACAGTACTTGATTTCGATCAAGTGCACATGCCGCTGGTTTACATTCAGTTGGTGGGGTTGCCTCACCCGGTTGGCTGTTGTGGTCCTCAGTGTGGGGTTGTGTCTGCTGCGTAACGCATGATGGTGTGAGCAGGAGGTAGAAGGAGAAGAAGTGGGTTTAGCTTTATAGGGAGTAATCAGTATAGCATCAGGACGGCTGGAGGTGAGTCTAGATCTCTTCAAGAGAGATATATAAGTTAGAAAAATCTCTTGAAAAGAGGTAAGGGGGTATAATTCTGTTTGATGCATGTGCAGGGATTTGAAGGTTTTGCTGCGCCAACTTATCACCACTCCCTATGTCCATGTTAACCAAACCTGCTCCCCAAGGGCTTTTGCTAAGGGCTTTGATGATCATTCTTCCAGCAACATTGTGGCGTTCAGTTTTCATGCTGGAGATGATATGATTTTGGCAGCCTGAAAGCATGTGGAGTGCGCTGTCTAATTGATGACAGCCTGTGAGAGGGCAAAGTGGGTTAGTGGACCTTTTGAAGCGAACCGCATGTTTTTGGTTATAGAGGGTGCCAGTGCGATATTGTAGGATGGTGCGCTTCATGGGTGTGGATATACAGGACATGTTCCTAAAGGCATTGCTGATTTTCTTATCTACATGTGGTAACAAACTCTGATAATATGAGTAGTAGCCTGTTTTGGGGTTGGCATATCCAAGTCTGTGTTTTGTATGCATATGAGACTTGAGAGCATTTTGAAGATTGGGGAGGTAGGTGATTTTAGGATTGGGTTTACGAGCTGTGGATGTGCCAGCATTGTGTTCTTTTTTTTCCTCTTTGGCTAACCAAAATATATGAGAAAAAGGATTTCCGCCGGGGCCTGCGCTAGGGATCCCGGTATCAGCCACGTTATTATTGGCTTGGCTTGCCTGATAGTTTGCAATAGCATCCGCACATTCGTTACCAGCAATAACAGCATGTGATTTTACTTTGTAGAAACAAATATTGCTTTGGGAGTTGCTAATGAGGTAGATATTTATGGTTTTTAGGACATCCCCTTGAATATGTTATTTGTGCTTATCTGGGTAAATAAGTTGTTTACGTATTTGATGAAGAGAGGTGAGACTGTCTGAAGCAATGTGTGAATAAGAGTGTGTGATGGCAGCAGCAATTGCTGCTAATTCAGCTCGACCTCACATTTGGAGCCCCTCAAAGAGCTTTGTCTTGACAGATTTTCAAAATTTTCTGTCAGGATTGGTTTCAATTTTTGATGCTGGATGAGAATGTTTCACCAGCAGCCGATCAGCCAGATTCTCGGGCTGTAGGCCAACCCCTTGTAACCCTTGTAAAAACTCACGAGGCCACCAAGCTTGCTCTGAGACTTCATGCTCATACTGTCCAGCATGCTTCAAAACTTGCTGGCACCAGAGGCGTTTGAAAACACTCCTTTCAACTCTCATGTAGGCAGGTATAGCTATGTAACCCTTTCCTTTAAACTCTTATCAACTAGGTCAGCATGGCGACTGCTATTTACCCTCCTAACCCCAATCACTTCGTCTTCTTCTATTGGTCTATGTTTACAAAGTAAAATCACATGCTGTTATTGCTGGTAACGAATGTGCGGATGCTATTGCAAACTATCAGGCAAACCAAGCCAATAATAATGTGGCTGATACCGGGATCCCTAGCGCAGGCCCCGGCGGAAATCCTTTTTCTCATTTATTTTGGTTAGCCAAAGAGGAAAACAAAGAACACAATGCTGGCACATCCAAAGCTCCTACACCCAATCCTAAAATCACCTACCTCCCCAATCTTCAAAATGCTCTCCAGTCTCACATGCATACAAAACACAGACTTGGATATGCCAACCCCAAAACAGGCTACTACTCTTACTATCAGAGCTTATTACCTCATGTTAACAAGAAAATCAGCAATGCCTTTAGAAACATGTCTTGTATATCCACACCTATGAAGCGCATCAGTTTACAGTATCGCACGGGCACCCTCTATAACCAAAAACATGCGGTTCGTTTTAAAAGGTCCACTAACCCACTTTGCCCTCTCACAGGCTGTCATCAATTAGACAGCGCACTCCACATGCTCTCAGGCTGCCAAAATCATATTATCTCCAGCATGAAAACTGAACGCCACATGTGGCCGGAAGAATGATTATCAAAGCCATTAGCAAAAGCCCTCGGGGAGCAGGCTTGGTTAACACAGACATAGGAAGTAATGTTAGGTTGGAACAACACAACCTCCAAACACCTGAGCATGCATTAAACAGTTTTTTACCCCCTTACCTCTTTTCACGTAACTTTCCTAAGAGATCTAGACTCGCATTAAGCCGTCCTGATGCTGTACTGATTACTCCTTATCAAGCCAAACCCACTTCTTCTTCTCTTTCTCCCTGCTCACATCATGTGTTACGCAGCAGACATGGCAACATACAGAGATCCAGCATAGCTAACCGCGTAAAACAGCCTCCGGTGGGTCACCAACTGAATGCCAATCAGCGACATGTGCACTTGATTGAAATCAAGTATTGTGAGGACACGAGGCCAGGACAACAATTGGAGGCGGCAGCATGCAGATCTCTGCAAACTTATTAGTGCGAAAGCCGTAACTCTTCATACCATTCTCTGAGGACAACATATGCGTCGAGCACCCATATGTTGTGGACAGTGTGTAGAAGTTACCCATGTGCAAGTGCATGGCAAACTCTTGACTGGGTTTGGGATAATGGTGTTGAGGTTGCCTGCTGCCAGAGTTGTTGCATTGGAGACCGGGCTGCAAAGGTCCCTGGCTGAGCCTCTGTGTTGTGCTTGCATGCCTGACATCTGTTTGTCCGAACCCTGCCTGAGTGTAGACCAGGTCAGTCCGTGGTGTTGCCTTTCTTATCAACTGCTCTTATGGGGTGCATGGTAACCTACTCATCAACTGTACCTGCGTTTCATGTGTGTAACCAGTGGGGAGTATGAAGGTGTTTTATGTGCAAGCGCATGGCAGGCTCAGTTATGGACTGGGATTTGTAGAGATGAGGCTGCATGCTGGCCAGAGTTTTTTGCGTTGGAGACCGGGTTGCAAAGGTCCCTGGCTGAGCCTTTGTGTGTGCATGCATGCCTGTATATCAGCTGGTCCTTGCCCTATTAAGTGTAGGCCTTTTTGCTGCTTGCTGCTTGTATTCCTTTCAGACCTCAATGACCTGCTTGTTGCGTGCCTCAAGACCCCGCACATTGAAACCTCAAGAACTTGTTGCATGGCTCTGACATTACAGCTGCCTCTCTTCTATTATGAACCTCCTCTTTAGTCGGAGGCGCTCTCTCTTGTCTTGATTTTGGTGTTTCACATCTGATTTCAAACATGTCAATTGGTTTCAAACTAGGTCTCAAATCTGATGCTGGTTGAGCATGTTTCACCAGCGACCGATCAGCCAGAGTCTCGGGCTGTAGGCCACCATTGTAAACCCATTGTAAACCCATTTAGTTGGACCAAGCTTTTTCACATGGATATTATGTTGGCTGGCGAGGACCAGTCACAGGCCGATCAGCCGAAAAGTCTGGCTGAAGGTCTCTCCTTTAAATCTGTAAATCATACCATTCTCTTAGGCGTTGGTGGAACGTGTTACACAGAACATACACTGGACCAGTCCCAACAGTTGGAACTTGACCACCAACGTGCCATTAAACTAGCTAACAGACTTCATGCTCATTCTGTAAAGTGTGCCCACAAGCTTGTTACCGCTAGGCGTGCTATTGATAATTGCAATACTTCTCGCAGCCATGTTTTGGGGCCGGGTGCCTTAAAGAACCCTCCAGATCCCCACTAATATTTTTGATCCATCTTGGTGGTGGAGGGGACTCACGGCTCTTCTGAGTCAATGTGTCTCCTTTTCCTTAATTGATGTAGGGAGAGTTTCCTCTGCCTACGTAGTGTTTCTTTTCTTTTCCATTGGTGGAGAGGATACACAATGCCTCGGCCCCCAGGCTGGGTTACCTCTTTTCCTCAATTGATGTGGGGAATTTCTTTCCCTATCCACATTGTTTTCGATTCTTCAACAAAGTTCTTCTTTTTTCGCTTGCGTGTGTGTGTGTGTGTGTGTGTGTGTGCGCGTGTTTGTGTATGTATGTTTTTCGTTTTTCAATGTCGCAGGACACGTCCACAAGAAAGTCAACCTTCATATCGCTACTTGTTCAAATTCAAACACTCCTCCAAACGAAAACTGCTGTATACAAAAAAGTTCTGAAGCCATGGCTAACCCATTTGATCAAGGAGGACAATCAATGGGTAATTGGCACACTGTAAGGACAAGGAAGCATGAAATGTCTAAAAAAACGATTTGACGGACGTTCAGATGGTTCAAAGATCAGCATGTAACATATTATTCCCAGCAAGTGCTGCATACAACAGCCTACAAATAAGTGCTGCTAGAAATAGATAGAAAAATTCAGTAGTACATCTTTACACAAATACAACTTGCAATATTAGAGCAGTATCTACTCATCTATTTACACAAACAGGCAGCCGGTACCACGCCTGCAACAAAAAGGATTGCACGCAAGGGCTAAAATCTCCGGAATTTGGACAGCACGCTCGGCTCGTCACCAATTCAGGGCTATTGAACAGCCGTCTTAAACAAGTGCTGCAACTCTGCCTGCTGCAGCTGTCCCTGCTGCTGCCTTCACAGCTGCTGCTCTTGCAGCAACCCTGTATCACCTTGGAGCTCATACACTGCCTGATCCTTGGCATTTTGCTGAATGGTGACAGCCATGGGTATATGGTGCGTCAGGCGAGCCATTTCCATGCTGCCCCTTGGGGGTCAAGAGAGCAAGCTGTGTCATGTGCGCTTCAGTGAAGTAGGACCCTTGCTCTTGTTCCAGGCCCACAGGAAATGTAAGCACTTGAAGAGCAGTGCCTGCACATGGGGCAAGGTGCGAAGGTAGGGCAGGCTGTCATAGTACACATGCACTAAGTGATTGAGGTGAAGCGAGTGCTTGAATCTGGTTTATAGAGGTAGCCATCTAGTTCAAGTCACTCAGGCACCGTTTACGAGGGCTATGAGGGCGGGCCTAAAATTTGCAACCCATTGCCGAATAGCCAAGAGGCCTCTCGGCTTTGGCATTGGAGCAATAATTTGCCATGCACTTGCATACCATACTACCAGGTGATCATCCCGCACCCCCAAAACAAATAATTATTTTCACAATCCCGCACCATCCTGCAGGGTCAATAGCCCCCTTGTTCATCCTTACAATTCTCTAAAATATTTATTTTCACCTTTCCCCCACTTTCCCGCAGCCCCTTCAATAATTATTCTCAGGTCATCGCGCATTCATCCCGCACCCCTCGATGTTTTTAAGGAACATTTTTTTTTGCGTGATGATCTATAAGTAGTACGGTATTGCTTTTTATACGGCTTCTAGTGTGGACATAGTGTCATTCAAACTTATTTTTATAGCAGCTGAGGTCTTTTTGGGCGGCTTTCTGTGTGAGCACAGTGTCATTCAAAAATTATTTTCATGGCAGCAGAGGCAGAGTCCTCCATGCAGCTGGGCATTGCCTAAACAGCATTTCAGCCAATTTAATTTGAGCAATCACCTCCCTCTGCCTCACTTTACCGCTGCCAGCCACACAATCCTGCGTTTTACGCAAGTAAGGGAAATTCTGCACACCTGCTCTGCAATGCAACACCAGCACATCTGCACGGCCCCTACAAGCCTCGGGTTTGGTATGGAACAACTTTCCCATACAAAGCACACTATCAGCTGAACCTGCTGCTCAAGAAGCACAACCCCAGTACACGCACAAGAATGCAAGCACACCTGGCCAACTCCTCTGCCTCTAGGCACTATCCATAAGGTCCCTTATAGAAGGAAGATACCGGAGCTGCTGCTCAAACCACAGCTCGCTCACACCGAGGGCAAACAGCATATCTGGCCAGCCCCTTGAACTCAACGCACTCCCCCTTTCCAGAATCCGCACACCAGAAGCTATGCTGCTGCACTTGCAACAACACCCTGGCACAGCCATGCCCTAACCATGCTTTACACAAATCCATGAAGCTTAGCACAATCCCAAACCAACATGCACCACAGCACCCCTGACGCTTGCTCCCCATGCGCCCCTACACTGGAGCACAATACCATACCCAAAAGATGCCGAAGGGAGCTTCGTGCCACCCTGTCCTGCTTTGGCATACTTTTGGCGCACCTGCTGCTGCTGAGGCAACAGCGCTCCAGCTTGCTGCAGCGTGCACAGCCATGCCCAGCCTTTAATAGGAGCCTCGTGTCAACCTTGCACTTTTCTAGCCACCCTTAAGCTACCTGAGCCACAGCTTCTTTAGCCACTCTCGTGCTTCCTGAGCCACATCTTCTTTAGCCACCCTCACGCTTCACCATGTGCCTCGAGCAACCCTCGCCCTTCCTTAGCCACCCTTGCACTTCACCACACCCCTCGTGCCACCCTCGCCCTTCCCCAGCCACCCTTGCGCTTCCTGAACCACCGCTTCCTTGGGCACCCCCGCGCTTCACCACTAACCTCGTGCCACCCTCGCCCTTCCCTAGCCACCCTTGCACTTCCTGAACCACAGCTTCCTTGGGCACCCCCACGCTTCACCACTAGCCTCGTGCCACCCTCGCCGATCCCTAGCCATCCTTGCGCTTCCTGAGTCGCAGCTTCCTTAGCCACCCTCGTGCTCCCTCAGCTGCAGCCCATATAGAAAATTCCGAATCTAAAATGACAAGGGTGGCCTCTAGCCACCCTCACTTTTCCTTCGCCACCCTTGCGCTCCTTTACCACAGCGCGCTGCCACCCTCACACTTCTTCAACCACAGCCTACACAGGCAGTCCTACACCTGATATGACCTGGAGAGCTTTGTGCCACCCTTGCACCTCAAGCTCTCAAAAGCTTTGCACCAGCCTGCGTTAGGGCACTGCACATGGCCTTGCAGCAGTCCATGATTGCGCTTCAAGAGTGTCATGCATCGGTGCGACTGCATACCTGCTGCTTGGGCAACAGCACTCCCGCTCGCTGCAGCTCGCGCACCCGCTCCAGCAAACAGCGCATCCACTTTGTTGAGGGCCTGTGCTTCGTTTGTACCAGCGCCCAGCTGATGGCGCACACCTCCCTGGGTTGCAGGTGCGGCAGGACCTGCAAGTACGGAAAGGGGTGCCTGGCACCATGGAATTCGGAAGAGCCTCCAGAGAAGCCTGTGTGTGCTTCGTTTGTGCCAGTGCCCAGCTAATGACGCACACCTCCCTGGGTTGCAGGTGCGGCAGGACCTGCAAGTACGGAAAGGGGTGCCTGGCACCGTGAAATTTGGAAGAGCCTCCAGAGAGCCTGTGTGTGCTTCACTGTGCGCCCAGTTGTGGCGCACTCTTACTTGAGGTGCAGGTGCGGCAGGGCCTGCGAGCATGGAAAGGCAGCGCTTGTAACCATGAAATCAAGGAATGACCTTTGCAAGCATGTCACATGCCACTTCTTGTGAAGGACCTGGGCAAAAGACACATGCACGGCGAGGTGAAGGAAGGGATCAACCACGGGGGCTTCCGTGAGTCGCCTGAACTCGCGGTCCCCTCACAAAGCTGCAGGCGGTGCTGGATCTGCATGCAGGGGAGCTGTATCTGGGCGTTAAAAGGGCTGACTCTGCATTCAAGAGAGACTGATCGGCGCACCCTGCCGATACAATTGGCAGTCTTACACTCTCAGCACATCCAGCAAGGCACACCCATGATTGAGGTGTACATTAGGTCGTCCAGCTGCCTCCTTGGCGGCGACCGCCCCGCACCAACGGACGCTCAAGACATACATGCCCATGCTTTTGGCACTTGCGGGCAGCAACTGCCCCACACAAATGCATCATTCAGCAGCACACACCCATGCTTTTGGCTTTCTCACTGTCACTATTAGCACATCCAGCAAGGCACACAAGCCGTGAAGATGAGGTGTGCAGCAGATCGTCCAGCTGCTCCACACAAATGCATCATTCAGCTGCACACACCCATGCTTTTGGCTTTCTCACTGTCACTATTAGCACATCCAGCAAGGCACACATGCCATGAAGATGAGGTGTGCAGCAGGTCGTCCAGCTGCTCCACACAAATGCATCATTCAGCAGCACACACCCATGCTTTTGGCTTTCTCACTTTCACTTTTAGCACATCCAGCAAGGCACACATACCGTGAAGATGAGGTGTGCAGCAGGTCGTCCAGCTGCTCCCTGGGCAGCGACCGCCCCACACAAAAGGACCACGAGCAACACACACCCGTGCTTTTGGCATTCATGCTCACACTCCTAGCACATCCAGCAAGGCACACGTATCATGATGAAGGCGTGCTGCAGATTGCTCACGGCCCGCACCAACGGAATGTCAAGAAACACGCGCCCATGCTTTTGGCATGCATGCTCACACTCATAGCACAACCAGCAAGACAGCGTACCGTGATGGAGGCATGCAGCAGGTTGTCTAGCTGCTCCCTGGGCAGCGGCCGCCCCAGCTTCACCGTCACCCACAGTAGTTGCGCCAGCACATGGGTCTTTGGGTCTGCGGGCCAGACTTGCAGCCCAGCGCTGTCAACACCGTCAACACCGTTAACATGCCCAGAGCTGCTGGTTGACATCAGCTGCTGCTCCTGCTCCTGCTGCTGCTGCTGCTGCTGCTGCTGCTCCTGCTGCTGCTGCGATGGGTCAATATGCCTCTGCTGCCATTGCCGCTGCCCTTCCGGTGCAAGG
Source organism: Dunaliella primolecta (assembly GCA_914767535.2). NCBI lineage: Eukaryota > Viridiplantae > Chlorophyta > Chlorophyceae > Chlamydomonadales > Dunaliellaceae > Dunaliella > Dunaliella primolecta. The sequence continues at coordinate 1,472,582 of OU611756.1, forward strand.
GGGAGGGGCGGCAAGGTCAGCGTCGGCTGTGGTATTGACACCCCCCCCAGGCTGCTGTGCATGTACCAGTGTGGATGCGAGGGGGCTGGTTGGCGATGGTCCTCTGTGCTTGCATGTCTCAGGTTTGCATGGGGTACATTTTGGGGCTGCAGCTCAGAGGCTTCTAGGGGCTGTACCTCAGGGGTAGGACAATGCTGCGGAGGCTGTGCTGTTGAATACTGAGCTGACGGTGACGCCGAAACTTGCACATAGCCTACATCTGCATGGTGTGCATCATGGCGTGCTGATGAATGCGGGAGTGTTGGAGGTGATGCTGCTGACTGCTGCCACTGCTGCTGCTGCTGCTCCTGCTGGTGCAGCCCTGCGCGCCTTGAAGTGAGCCGTGCAGTCATGCGCACGCGCTTCAGCCCCTCCAGCAGTTTTGCCAGCACGCGGCTGGTCAGGAAGTCCACCTGGCTGGGCAGCAGCTGCACACCGCAGCGGTGCACCCACTCAAGCGAGAGGAGCAGGCCCTGCAGAGTGTGTGCAAGGTGCACGTGTATGACGCATGTATGAATGTGGGTTGCAACGTGACGTGAGTGTTGCAGTATGATGATGTTTGCGCGTACGACAAGTGCAGGGCAGTGTGTAATGCAGGGCAATTGGTGTGGCAGCAGGTGTGTTGTAAACAGACTCACAACATGTTTGCGTGTATGACAAGTGCAGGGCAGTGTGTAATGCAGGGCGAGTGTGTTGCAACGTTACAAGCGAGCAGAGGAGTGTGAAGCAACGTGATGGATGATAGTGTGTTGCAATATGATGATGATACGATGTGGTAATACGACGATGGTGGCAGCAGTGTTGCAATGTGACAGGCGAGCAGAGGAGTGTGTAGCAACGTGATGGATGATAGTGTGTTGAGACGACGATGATGATGATATGATGATGGTGGCAGCAGTGTTGCAATGTGACAAGCGAGCAGAGGAGTGTGTAGCAACGTGATGGATGATAGTGTGTTGAGACGATGATGATGATACGATGTGATCATATGATGATGGCAGCAATTTTGCAATGTGACAAGCAAGGGGCTGCTCTGCGAGAAAGGGATGCTGCATTGTGGCAAGTGAGGGGCTGCTCTGCGAGAAAGGGATGCTGCACTGTGAGGAGTGAGGTGCTGCAATGCCACGAAGATCGCTTTGGAATGCGATGGGTGAGAAGAAGATATGATGATGATGGGGGGGGGGCAACGAGGAGCTGCATCGTGACAAAAGAAGACATGCACATGACAAAGACGGGCAGCAACGAGACAATGAGCAGCAGTGTTGTTATTAGTGATTTTTGGGGTGTCGCACTTAGGCCCCCAAATGAGACCCAGGGGGGTCTGAGCAGGATTTGGGTGTCGCACACCCCACATTTTTATTTGCCACAATTTTGGCTGCGCCAAAATTGTGGCATGCTCACCAAAAGCTTTATTTAGAGCCCCAATGCCCTTAAACCCCTTTTTAATGGCCAAACATAACAACGGCAAAGTTTTCAACAAACGTATTAAGGTGGGGCATTGCGTGCCCAATCCCACGTCTGCTTGCGCAGATACAAAAAGAACTTAACAAGACGTCTGAGTCAATTTCAATCACAACTGGCTGCCTTGGATGGTGAGGCTGCCTAGGCACTGCTGCAAGGCGGCGCGCTCTGGCTGCAAAAAATTTCCGCATGGCTGAGATGAAGGGACACTGAGCGAAGGTGAAGATGCGCTGGGTTGCCAGGACTAAGCACACATTCAAATGCTCTGCTTCTAGGCGGTTGCGCTGCTCGTCCTTGATGAAGCCTTGAAGCCAACTTGCTAAACAGCCGCTCTTCCTCAACTGAACCAGACACTTGCACACTGGCAATGGAAGCCAGGGCCAGCCATACACTCAGCTGCTCCCTCAGGTCCACGTTGCATGTCAAGCTGGCCCAAAAACCGGCTGTCTGCCTGCCTGCAAGCTGTGCTTCCCCCAAAATGTTGTAAGCTGCATCTGCCTGCTCCATGAGCAAAGGGCCATTGAGAGGGGGCTCCAGGGTCCTGTCAGCCATGAGGGGGGACAGAGTGTGGCCAAAGCACATTTGCTCCATGCCAGCAGCTTGCAGCTGAATGCGAATGCTGCCTTGCTCTGCTGGTGCCTCCTGCTGCTGCTGCAAGTGCTGCTCCCATCGTGCCTTATTCTGCTGATGCGGGTTGCTTGGCTTTGGCTTCCGCTGGGGCAGCTTAGGGGCTGAGGGACCTGCTGCTGATGATGCTGCCTTGCCTTCGCGACTCTTTGTGCCTATGTGAGAATTGATTGGATCTGCTCTGTGCGCTTTCACGAGCTGCTCCTTGCCTGTGGCCCAGGTGCATGGCACGCACAAGCCATTGAGGCATGCTGGGGCCTGCCCCCCAAAAGTTGCCTAGCTCTGACAGTGGAACAAAGGACATGGGAAGGTTCTTGGGCTTCTTTGCTGGGTGCTCCCCTTCACTGCTGCTGCTGCTGCTGCCCTCACTGCCCATGTCATTCCCCTCACTTGCATGCTGTGCCACGGTTGCACTGGAAACACCTGCTGATGCCACTGGCTGGACAGTGGCTGGGGGGGGGACCAGGCTGCTCCGGGGCAGGTTGTCCCAGGGGGAGCTGTCCCGGAACAGGCTGAGGGCGCCCTCGTCCACGTCCCCATAAAGCGTGCAGTGTGCCACGGCCAGAGTTCATTTCAAAATTACCACTTTAATTTTCAAGCGACACAGTGTGCCCCAGCGATGCCCAGCGGGCGTCGCTGGGTCGCTCCTCAGTGTATGAAAAAAGCGACCCAAAGCAACGCGTCGCGCCTAATAACAACACTGATGAGCAGGATAATGGGTAGCGGGCCTTGGCAAGGGAGCGAATTTCCAGGACACTGCCAATTACTTGCACACAAGTGTGGCTCATATCAGAGTATAAGGCGAGCTGCGCATGCTGAAGGTGTAGAGCAGGGCTAGCCCTGTCGTGTGCGTGCTCATTCACCCTTCACAAGCGAAGCAGGGCCTGCTCCCCACCTTCTGGGTTGCAGCACATCCTATACACACACAAGCACGTGCACACACGTGCACACACAAACACACACACACACACCACACACGCACACGTACCCACACACACCTGGGTGTTCATGCGTGGAGCTGCTGCCAGCATCGCTGCGGCCAAACGCTGCTGCATAGGGTGGGGCAGGGTCAGCAGCCTCAAGCGGGGCAGCGCCCACGCCAGCTGTGCCAGAGCAGAGGGTCCTGTGGAGGCAAAATGTTGGCACAGGCAAGCGGTCGTAGGAAGCCCAGCATGGCAAGCACACACATGCACAACCACAAGCTGCTACTGTGTGTCAGTGGCAAGCATCTCACACATAGGTGCGTGTCAGATTCAAGCATCTCGCACATAATTGTGTGCCAGAAGCAAGCATCTTGCACCTTTGAGCGTGTAAGACTCAAGCATACAAGCTTGCACACAAGTGCGTACCAGAATCAAGCATGTAACAAGTGTGTGTCAGTGGCAAGCATCTTACACCTTAGTGCGTGTCAGAATCAAGCATCTTACACCTTAGTGCGTGTCAGAAGCAAGCATCTTACACCTTAGTGCGTGTCAGAATCAAGCATCTTACACCTTAGTGCGTGCCAGAAGCAAGCATCTTACACCTTAGTGCGTGTCAGAATCAAGCATCTTACACCTTAGTATGTGCCAGGATCAAGCATCTAACACTTTCCTTGCCTTGGCAGGCCTTCAAGCCAGCCCAGCCCCCTGTCATGCTGTTTGACATGCGCACAAATGACATGCAGATTAATAGATTAACATAGGTCAACATAGGGTCGACGCAGGTTGGTATCTGACATGCCCATGGTTGGGCATGGTTCACATGGAGGTTCTCATAAGCCTTGATGCCAGCCCCCCAACATGCAGAATGGCATGCTCAAGTCAGACTCATCACTTCTGGGTGCAAATGCTCTGCTTTCTAAGCCTTGGACACAACAGCAAGTTGAAAGCACCCCTTTGTGAAACACTTGAAACGCACCAACTGGTGGATAACACAGGCATCTGCACTTACCCATAATGGAGATGGACAGCAGACGGTGCAGTTGGGCAACCAGTGCGCGCTGAGTTGGCAGGGAGGGCGCATAGTTCAGCCGGGCAAGGCCCCATAGGATGTTGCTCAGCTCCTGTGTGTGTGTGTGTGTGTGTGTGTGTGTGTGTGTCGATCGGAGTGGCTGCCCTCTAAATTGAAAAAAAGGTCAGAGCTGTACACTTGAAGGGTGTCAATCATGCAACCTTGATCTGACCCTGTCACTCAGCAGGCATGCAGGGCACGCACCCACATCGAGCATACCCATGTCCGTGCACCCATCTCATCACATCATTTGACGTGAGTGTGTACCCTGCATGGGGCTTGATAACACGGTTGTGTTTGCCATGGGTGCCCTTATCTAAGGGAGCGCTTGTCATGGGTGCATTTGATGGCGCAGCATTCAACATGGGTGCGTTCGATGGCGCAGCATTTGACATGGATGCGTTTGAGAGGGGCCTGTTCTGCACACACACTGAACAACAGGCATGCTCTGTAACATGCTCACTCTGTTGGCATCCTGTGAAGTCACTTCACTGCACAAAGTGGTCAGCAGCATTTCTCAGAGGACTTGGTCTACTGGCATGCTGCTTGATGCCCTCCGTAAAGAGCGCATCGGAGATGAGCGTGCGCCTTTATCCTATCATAGAATGCATGCACCTGTTGGCTCAGCGGACTCGGCCCCTCACACAAAGTTGCCAGCAGCATTTCTTGAAGGACCAAACTTTGCTGTCACCCTGTCTACATCCGCAACCTCATCATATCCAAAGATGCACGCACCTGTTGGCTCAGTGGGCTTGGTCCATCACACACAGCAGCCAGCAGCATCTGCATGGCTACAGGGGCAGGTTTCCTCTGCAAAACTCCCAGAGCCCACAGCACGTTGGCCGCATCCATGGGCTTGTATGCAGCAGCTGTGGAGCATGAAGGGAGAGTGCGTGTGTTTGTGCGTGTGCAGGGGCAGGTTTCCTTTGCACTAATCCCACAGCACATTGACTACAGTCTTTGGCTTGTACGCAGTATCCGAGGTGTATGAAGAGAGAGAGAGAGAGAGAGAGAGAGAGAGAGAGAGAGAGAAAGAGAGAGAGTGAGACAGAGAAAACATCTGAGTGCAGGGATGGTCAAACGTTTATGGAGAATATACATGTATGGCAAACATTCAGAGCAAATCATGTATGTGTGAGTATGGCAACTCTCTTAGCCGATTATGATCCATCCCTGTAAGTGCATGTGTGTGCATGTGTGTGTGTGCGCGCGCGCGCTTTCCAGCAGACCTATCTGCAATTGTTGCTACAACATGTTGGGTTTGATGTTAGAATAGCCAGGCACGATGTTACATCCTTTTGATGGCGGAAAGGACAAGATACATGGAAAATGATGAAACATTTGATGGTGTCCTTTGTTTCCATTGCCCAAGCCGTACTTGTCAAAGAGCTGGACAAGATGAGATGGCCTCCCAATGGCTCTTTGCCTCAAGGGTATGACATCTTGCCAAGCTCTTTGGCAAACATGGTTTGGGTAATGGAGACAATGATATCACCCATTCCTAACCACGCCTTTTTGATTAAAAACAAGGTTTTCGTGTCCTGTCCTTACTTTCAACTTCCCCTTTCAACATTCCTTATTCTGCATCCTACGCTCCTGGTACAGAAACATGGCCAGCACCCCCAGCCTGTGCCTCATTTTGAGTGGCTTGAAACCAATGATTGAGTGGGTGTCACGCTTGTTCCTGTCTTGAGTTGTTCAGGAATGTTGGCTGGTCACCATTCTTAGTCTTAGACAGACGTGCACCAGGAGATCTTGATGGCATGCTGCAGCAATCAAAGCGAAGGCATGGCACCTTTCTACCCATCACTAGATGCTTTCAGCTAAGTGAGCCAGCCAACTTGAAAAAGCATCCACAAATGTAGCACAGAAAGAACAGTGATGGATGGGTCATGGGTTTGGGAGTGGCTGCTTGCATTTATACATGCTATAATTCGTTTTTTTTTGCGTAAATAGACTTTATGAGCCATTTGGGGGAGGGAGGGGCCTGGGGTGGGTCCAGGAACTCCTGGGTAGGTCCGAACAACCCCCCCGCACCCCCCAAAGGCCATGAACGAATGAGGAGAGAAAGGTGGAAATTGAGGAAGAGACAGGTGGCAAATCACCAATTTTAACACACACTCAAAACAGCCAATTTTGCCATTTGCAATTTTGCAATTCACGCTTTCTGGCAAGTTTTTGCCGGTATTTCAGATCCTTGTTTCATAAATATTTCATTCCATTCCTGGAAGGTCTGGTCACCAAGCAATACACGTGAGCACTTAAGGGAGTGGCATAGACTAAATGGCCACAAAGCTATCATTCAAGCATCATAAACAAGGCACAATAATGACTTGGCCACCAACCAGCAAACGCAAGCACCCACAGTTGAGGTAAAGCAGGGTTTAGGTCAGGCCATTGACCAGAATGTGGAAGCATGAAAAGAAGGCATGGGGGAAAAGGTAGCTGTTGCTGGACATATTAAATAATGACCTATGTGTGCTTGAGATTTGGTGGGCCAGGAAGCGTGCGATCTGTGCCTGCCAAAAGGCAAGGCTGTGCGTCAGCCCGAGCCCACAGGATCGCATCCTCTAACCCATATTCCCAAGCTTAAGCCCAGTGTCTCTCACGCACCAACGCTGCGTTCTGACGCACCAGCACCAGCGCTGTGCTTTCACGACAGCGCTCTACCATGTGCACCAGTGCAGTGCTCATTTGTACCAGCTCTGTGCTCTTGAACACCAGCGCTCTGCTGTCACTGAGGGCAGGACCACAGCAGAGGAGTTTTTCTGGAAATCTTTTCTTTTTTACTATCTTCTCTTTTTTTCACCTTCCCTCATGTTTCCCTTCCTTTTTCTCTTTTTCGGTAGCAGAGGGTCTGGAATGGCACACATGTCGCATATTGTAAGTGCCAGGCGCTGGTGTTTCACTGTGAGCAACCTTGACCAACATGGGTTGTACAATGTCTCAAAAGCTTGGCGTGGTTCATGTCTACCCCCACATGGTTGATGTTATTGCGCTTGTATACCAACTGATGTCTTGGCACTTTTACACCCTCCTGCAGTGTTGGTCACTGTATAGGGTGTACGGCTACAGGTCCAGCACAGCCATTCCTTACAAAGGTGTATCAAGGCGTTTTGTGCTTTGTACCCACCTGCAGTGTGTGGTTCACTGGGTAGGGTGGACAGCAGAGTGTCCAGAGCAGCGGCGCCAGGGTCAAAGCGCAGGTTTGCGAGCGCCCAGAGGAGGTTGGCAGTGTCCTAAGAGTGTGGTCACGCCAGCAGGATTGTGTGTGTTTGTGTAGGTGTGTGTGTATGCGCGCGCTAATGTGTTAGTAACCATTGTCCAGTGTGTGTGTGTGTGTGTGTGTGTGTGTGTGTGTGTGTGTGTGTGTGTGTGTGTGCGCGCGCGCGCGCGCATGCTAATGTGTAATTAACCATTGTCCAGAACGTCTCCTGCTTCGCCAGCTTATCTCCAAAAGCTTGTACTTGAAGCTGACCACCTGTTTTAGCTAGCAGGGAGACTAGCAATTGCAGTCGTTTTGCTTGGAAGCCTATCAATTCTGCAACCTGAAGCAGGTCACGCGCAAACAGCACCTCCTCAAGTCTACAGCAAATGCAAGGCTGAAAGCCTTGTGCTTTGTTTTCTTGCAGAATAGGAGCTAGATACCCCAATATATGGATTGAAACCTGAGCCCAATGTGGAGCTCCACCACGTTCATCCTCGCACACAAACCCCAGCCACTGATAACTTTTTAGATGCTCTGCTGTTGTGGATGCTCCTGTACATTTCAACAATTTTTAAGGGGGAACACACACACATGCACACACACAAGGGCTACATGATATTGTCGACTACTTAAGAAATGCCCCACCTCAGAAAGCAAACAAAATAACCCACGCTTTCACACAAGCACACATGCACATACACACCCTCGGCTTCAGTTGTTTCTGCTTTGCCAGCTGTGCAGCCCTGCCTGCCATTGCCTGCATCCACGCCACGGGTGGACGATACTGCAGCTTCGCCAGGGCCCAGGCCAGCTGGGCAACATCCACGCCGGACATTATGCTCATTTGGCTGCTGCATACCTGTGTGTGTGTGTGTGTGTGTGTCAAAATCTTGATGCAAGACCGAAGCTGGATGCCAACCAATTACATACTGGACTCCTGCTTGCAAGGAGAGAGCACAGACAATTCTGCTGCAGCACACACTTTGAACAATGTCTCCTCCTCTGCAATTCACCGTTCATACAAGAAAGAATCCGTGAAATCTCAGCTCTCGCCGACGCCGAACGCCCTAGCTGCATTTCCACCATGCAACACTCACAGGAAAATCCACTAAAAAAGCTTGTTGCATTTGATCCCTTACATCAATCACACAATGGTGAGTGCATCCTCATGTGCATCCATGCTCATCTTTGCATCCACACTTGCAGTTCATGCCCAGTTCCATGCACAGCTCAGTTCAGGGGCAGTCCTGCACCAATGCCATCAACCTCTACAAGTCTGACAGCTTTGTTAATACAACTCATTGCAAGCACGTACCTGTAGCCACTGTGCCATGAAGGGCGGCGATGGGTGCACCCTCAAAACAGCCATGGCCCATGAGATGAGAGAGACATCCTGTAGAGCAATGATGACGTGCACAGATGATAGAATGGGATGCAATATAGGGCAGTCATGGCCCATGAGATGAGGGAGACGATCAGCAGAGCATGGACGCTGTGCCAGGGAAATGAATGAATTGAATGTGCAGCAGACTTGCGCAGCAGCATGATCAGGAATGGCCCATGAGATGAGGGAGACGTTCTGCAGGACATGGACGGTAACCAGAAATTGTAAAATGGAAATTGACCAGGCAGCAGCCTCGCGCATTAGCATGATCAGGAATGGCCCATGAGATGAGGGAGACGTCCTGCAGAGCAGGGACGGCGTGCAAGGATGGTAGAATCGGATGCACTTTCAAGGCAGCATTGGCCCATGAGATGTCCTACAGGACAAGGATGGCATGCAAGAATGAACAATCGGAACGTGCACCAGGCTCATAAAACAGCTAGTTGGACGGCCAAGACCTTAGAGATAAGAGAGATGAAGCAAACCAAAGGCACCATACAAAAAAAATTGTTTTCCAGCAGGGCTGAAGGGAGGTTTTGGCACAAGCAAGTCGGATTATCCAGCACCAACCCCTCAACCCTACCTTAAACCCTTTTCTGGGCCAATGTGTCGTCAAGTATGATCCAAGCATGGTCCAAGATGCGTGTGCAAACATGCACGGATGGGATTGTCTATTTTTTTACATCTACTTAGTGTAACGAGAAAGTAATCACGTGCTGGGAATTCTGTGCTCTTGCTGTCCTGTCTGAGGCGTGAACAGACCAATGGGGTGGTTTGCGCCACTATGCTCAGGTAGAATAAGAAAGAAAGGGCAATGCTTCGTGAGCAGCACAGAGAGTCTCCTTCAATGTAAGAAAATTGACTTACTCGTGTGCATGTTTGCCCACTCATCTTGGACCCTGCTTTCACACTTACTAACACACACTGACCCAGCAAAACCCTTTACACGTCATGCACAATTGCAGATCTAGTTGGTAACTCTGCGCACGCTTTCACGCCATGGCCCCCAATGGTC